>JRZD01020098.1:0-18109 GCA_000826945.1 Eimeria nieschulzi
CACAACACCCCATCCCCTCTGTCGGCCTAACAGCAGCAGCAGCAGCAGCAGCAGCAACAGCAGCAAGAGAAGCAGCAGAAAAGCAAGAGCAGCAGCAGCAGTAACGTATCTACAGCTCCCCGCGCTGGTCCCTTGCCCCCCGCCGGTGCAGGTAAGCAATTATTTATTTAGCACGTGCAGTTCCAAATAGACAATTCGCAACGCTAGTTGAAACCAATGCAGCAACAAAAACATCTGCAGCAGGAGCAGCAAGGCAACTGCAGCAGCAAAACCCACCTTGGCGGACCGGCTTATCATCATCTGCCTCAGAAGGGCAACGGCTGGCGGGTTTTCCGCGGCTGCGAGGCAAAAAACAGAAATGTAAATGAATAAAGACCAAAGAAAACCACTAAACAAATACACAAATCGACGAAAATAGAACTTGTCGCTCTACGACTGTTGTTTGCCTCTCTCAAAGCAGCAGCTGCGGGCAGCTGAAAAACCTCTCCAATCTTCGTGGAAGCCCCAAAACGCCACGCATGCAACGCAATAAATATCTCACCTTAAACAAACATCCCCCCTGCGCAGCCAGGCAGGCATCAAAGGCCGCCTTACACGGTGGCAAGAAAAAAAGAGTGGCCATAAACCCTAAACCCTAAACCCCAATAAACACTCACGCTGCACCACAGAAGTAGCAGTGCTTTCTTCTGCTCTTCACCTCTAATCCCGCGTTCAAATATCTGAGCTGCCCAGCAAACCACTAACAAGCAACCGCTAAACCCTCGCCAGCCTCAGTGCCATCAACGGACGCCAAACAAAAACACCAAAACCAGCCCCGGATCCATAGCTTTTGATTACCCACGCAAGTAGCAAACCTCATCACTCCTTACCGACGAAGGGCACACGGCAACAAACTAAACACACATGCTGTTGCTGTTGCTGCTGCTGCAGCAAAGTGCCCTCAAAGCAGCAGCAGAAGAACTCGCAAAGGCAGCAATCGCGGCAGCTTACCACTCGCAAACGTTGCCCATTTTGGCGATGAATGAGGAGACGATCCCACGGTCTCTGAACAAACAGCAGCATCAGAAACACCCTTCAGACCATTTACTGCCTGCTGTAACACCAGCCGCTGCTGCTACCCCTGAGAGCATCAGCAACAATCTTTATGTGCTTCTGCAACTCTGCGGCTCCGTTGTTTCGGCTGAGTGCAGCTGTCTCGCTGCTATTGTTGCACCCGTTGATGGTGTGAGTGGGGAAGGAGGGATGCGTGAAACAAACAGCAGCTGCTGCCGTTGTTGCTGCTGCTAAGTTGGAAAATTCAATTCCGTTATGCAGCAGCAATGTGCTGCTGCTCATGCGTCACTCGTCCCTTGCACGAGGAGCAGCTGCTGCTGCTGCAGCTGGAGCCGCTGCTGTTGTAGGGGTAGGGTTTTGTTTAGAAAGCAGAAGAAGTGAGGGGAATGGCAGCAACAACGAGTCATGCCACCAGCAACAACAACAAAAACAGCAGCACCAATTCCAGCAGCTCTTTGCCTCACCAAGGAACGTGGCAGCAGCCGCAGCAGCAGCAAGAAAAAGCAGTCCAGTCCACTTTGCTGCACCAGCCAAGCTGAAATAACAAATACAATTTCCTTGAGAAGAGACAACGAGGAGGTGTATCTGCAGCAGCAGCAGCAACACCAGCTCCTCCTACAGTGACAGCAGCAACAGCAGCTGCTGCTTCTATGGCTCGGCAGTGAGTAGAGTGCTGCAGCTCTCGTCTGGTGCTGCTTCTCTCTTTCTTTGTATTTTCTGCTTTATATTGTATTATAGAAAACCCCAAGAAAGGATTAAGGGGTTTGCTGCTGCATGCAGCTACAACTGCTCTGCTACTGCTAAACCCTCGCTGGATGGCACACTAGCCACTGGTACTGACCGCAAAACCTTTCAGGTAAATGCCTAAAAACGTGAGCCTTAAATTCACATTTTCGACGACGTTTTTACATGGCCAAGTCACACTAACTAATTGAATTAGAGGGATAGTTCAATGGGGTTGGGGTTTACTGCTCAGTTAACGAGTCTTATTCTAGCAACCCGCTGCAAGCACCTGTATTCGTATTGCGTTGCTCGCCCTCAATAACAACAACAACCGGAACTGGAAAGAAAACTAAAAATAAGTAATTTCAACTTTTGGAAAGAGCGCAAATGAATGCTCACGGCGCTGCAACGGAAAACCCAGACGACACCATACTGCACAATTCTAGCCAAGGGGCGGCCTACAGTCTCTCCTCAACTGAAACAGCACTTGGATCCCTCTAGAAAGACCGAGAAACTTTTAGCATTTTTTCCTTTAAATTTGGATTTGGGATTAGAAGTCCTTTCGAGCGCTCTGGGGTAAGCTACAAGGCAAGAGTTGGGGCGTTACTATTCAAGTCGACTGAGCATACACTAATATGTGACAGCTAGCAACCGTTTGGGGAGGCGCAACTACTGCAAAAAATTCTACGGAATTAGGATGCATTGGAAACTTGCTATTCCAAAGCGATTTCCAGGCGCGAAGAGAACGTTCAAAGAGATTCGGCACATACAAATTCAAGCCCCTATCTATTATCTACTGTATCTGAGAACCAATGGCAACAATGGAGCCAATGAGAATAGCGGAACGCCCTGACAAAATAGATATTCCAAGCCTAATCAGAGAAGGTTGCTACGAACGCACAAAACAAGCGCACACCGTGATATGTAAGTTTCCCTCGTCTCAAACCGTGGTGGATTTGAATGCTGGAGAGTTCTTCAGAGAATGTGACGCAGTTGAATTAAAAACGCATCGGGGAGCTAGGGAGAAAGTCTTTGGCAAAATCTACGATGAGTTACTAACGCAAGAAGCGGCACATGGTATCTCTTGTTTGACGAGTCTTCAAATAAACGGCATACAACATCGACGTCCATCAAAAGAAAAGAAATTTGCGTCTCTTAACAATCAGCTTTACAGTATGCCTTAGGTTATGTCACCCTCCCCATGTGAGTTCCTGTGGACCCTTCAATTTGATCAGCTTTCGGCGTTCTTCGCCATGCACCTTGAGGTCTCGTGAACTGCCTCAAAATCGGTACACACAACACCACCCTTGACCCCACAACCAGGCAGCAGCCGTTAGTACGCCAAACGCCATGCAAATGCCAATCCTACGCATGTAGTCTGTAACACTCCCTACTCTAGATGGCAACTGCACAGCGAAAACGAAAGCTGGTCACCTCAGGCACTCAGAAAGCCGAGCAAGAAATATTGAACCAAGTGCTACACTAACAGCTAGGCAACGGATGTGCTACTTCCAACTCTTAAGTGCGCATACCACAAACGGCTAGCCTCCCTTACGCGAAAGCCAAGAGGCAATAAATGACGAGCTATCCACGCAGCCAATTCGGTGAAACAACTAGTTTGTAACAGCCTGACTGGCTAGCGCTTCAGCTAAACAACCGCATTCCCAGCTCTGGGGGACCCGCCCAAGCAAACAGAAATATAGAATAAGGCCCATACGTTGTAGCCAAACCTGCCTACGGGAAAGACAACCCGAAAATGACGCGAAACAAACGCACGCTTTACAAGTGTGCCAGATGAATATAGGAATAATCTGTTTAGAGGTTTACCAGACTATCACCCTAAACCAGACCACCTAAGCCGTTACAAATCCAACCAATTACCGTGAAGCCTAGCGCCAACAAACGAAGTAAATCAATGCAGGTGACACAGCGAATGCGCACAAAAAACTCTAAGGCTAGGCAATTCAGGACGTAGTATAGAACAATGATACAAGAGTAAAAAGTTAGGAAGCAGCTATATTTCTGCTAAAAGGTCCCGCTGCCTGAGCTCGAACGGTTCTTGTACTTGCTAACGGAGGGCACCAACAGCGCTGGCGCTCAGCGGAAATGGCATTCAGGTTAGCAAGAGATGTCCACTGTGTGGTGCCACGCCCTCCGGTAAGACACATCCGCGGGCATGCACATCCCCGCAGCAACAATGCGGACGAAAGTGGCTAGGCCACCATGAGCAACGGGGACGAGCGTCAGTTGCTTCACTTAATCTACGATGCGCTTACAACAGAGTTAATCCTGCTGCTGCCGCCAGGACAAGAAGAGCCGGCACTGCAGTGGAGGCGGAGCTCGCAAGTTTTTCTTTGAGCTTGTTGAATTCTTCATCGCTGCAAAAACAAAGCCGAACACCTTTTATCTTAGGAGCTGTTCTGATTCTCCCCTCGCCACTCAAGGGAAAGCAGCTAAACTGTAGCCGAGCTTACGTGAAGGGCTCCGCGCCTTCGACCAATGTAGGTGGCTTGGTCAAGCAGACGAGGACATTCTTCTCAGCTGAACTATTTCCTGCACCTCCGGTTGCAGAATCCTGACTTGCAGTTCTGGTACTACCACCCGCTTGCGTTGCTGCTTCGCATGTGACGTAAGCGCACTCCACCTCGACCTCATTTTTCGGGTTGAACATCGCGGCGAATGAGACGGTAGTTCCGTTGTTAAACGGCGACGCATTGGCTGTGTATTTGCCGGGTTTCACGGAGCCCAAACCAGAAAATCCTGACTTGAAATGTGTCACCGCTGACGTGCAGTCTCCTTCGGTTCCATTTTGGCCGTGGTATGCCAAGCCTTTGGCTTTGTCCAAGTCGCCGCCTAGAGTAACCAGTGGTGCTGACCCCTGCGAGCATTAAGCATTACACTAGAGATGAGGGGAAATCACCCAACAGGCAAGCACCCCCCCAAACACCAAGAACAAAATAGCAGGGACATGAAAGGCCTTACCGCGCTGCTCTTTACGGCAGAGCAGAGCTTGGCCTGGAGCCCTTCGACAGTCCGGCTAGCGTCAGGTTTCTTCAATAGAACTTCCAGACCACTTGTGGTATCTTTTGCAGCAAGTTTGTATGGCCCGAAGCCAACCGACCCCCTAGCTTCGTTAATAGGGACGAGGCAATCCACTGCAAAGGCGCATAGCATCAGGGCAAGAAAAACACAAAGTGCAATCCTAAGCCCGTTGAAAGCAAGGAAATTGCAGGTAAGAGCCGCAACTTACAGACTTTGAAGTTGGTCGCCGTTGTATCGCTACTTTGAGCTGCTGTAATGTATGTCCCCTGGAGCAGGAACACGGATGCGCTGGCCAAGGACAAGAACTTGAGAGGAGCCATGGTCAGTGCGGGATTTTAGAGAAAAACGTGCGAGAACAAAAAATATGCAAGAATAAAATTGAAAAAAAGAAAATCTGCAGGAGCGGCTCAGCTTGATTGGTAGAAACGGATGCACTGTGGTGTGATCTGCTCCCGGGTTCCCAGAGCTTGTGTGCGTAGGGAGGAGGCCTGCCTGCTCCTCCCGTGTGAACTAGCTGTGTCGAAATAGAAAACGAAAATTTATGAAAACATTTTGTTCATTATTAAAATTTTTAAAAAGAACAATTGTAGTAAAGTTTTGTATGGCATATTTCTGTAGAAACCGGAGAGAGGCTTTAGAACCCTACCACCGCAGGCATGGCTTGTTGATCGCACCATGTAAGACTCGTTCGTATGCCTTTGCTTGAAGGCTGAAACTGATAAGGCAAAACAACAACTTTTGAAATATTTTGTTCCCACAAATGCCTACCCCTCCAGGCTTTCCATTGTGAGTTCATGGCGGCCTCAGCATCCTCATGCTCACTCACCTGCATGAAGGTTAGAGGTACCAACACAAAGAATAAAAAGAGTAGTTAATTCCCAGAAAAGTCTGACTCTTTTAGGCGTGACTTTTTAAGGCTATGACGACTTGAGCACAGCAAGCAACAGAGGGAATACGGTCAAGGTGCGCGGCAGCAGTACTCTTTCAGGCGTGACTTTTTAAGGCTATGACGACTTGAGCACAGCAAGCAACGGAGGGAATACGGTCAAGGTGCACGGCAGCAGCATTATGGGCACGCAAGCATTCCAATAGACAATCTGAGGAGCTGGCTAGTGCTCCTCACATACATAGGCTTAACCCTTCCAATCCTAGATGGCGTAGATCGTTAATTTGGAAAATTCTAAATGATACCAAAAAAAACTGCAACATCGAACATACTCGTTAATGTGCTACCTCACCCCCCTATTGTAAGACACGTGTACTCACTCACGTGTCCACAAGAAGGGTGGTCTACCATGTCACCTTCTTTATGTTGCTGATGTACTATTTCCCCTTATACTTCTGTTCAGAAAATCACGGTTCTTTATGATGGGTTGTCGTACAAGCTGAACTCCAGTAAAAGAATGAAGGGGGAAGAGGAATGATAGGGTTAAAGGAAAACTAAAACGTCGGGTTCCTGTTTCTCCGTCCTTCCTCCCCCTCGGCTGTCAATGAGGAACTGGTATTCCAAATTAAGTCGCCGAGGCCACTCAGCTTCTCCCTTTCTCAGAGAAGAAAAATGTTAAACGCATAAATAGCCACAAAGCACCCACTACAGCGCGTACAGGCTCAGCTTGTAGGGACATTTCCCCGCCCCCGGAAAACGCGGACACAGTGCAGTGCCCAAGGACAATAATATGAATCGTAGGTGATCCAGCACTGTTAATGTGAGCAACTCCCCAATACGACCTTATATTGAGGAGCTGGCCCCTTAGGGATTACTGGGGAGCTGGGGTTAGGGTGCTTGTCTCTTCTTCTTGGCTTCTCCGGAAGTCATAGGCAGCGCGAAACCCCAGCGACAATTTCCTATTTAGGCTTCGTCAACGATCACTGAACGTAGCTAGTGCTCACACTCTATCCCTTCACACGAGGGACTAGGCGCTGAATAAGCCTAAGGACAACCTTCAGATCTGCTGGGGCCTTGTGACTTTCAGTGCTCTGCCTGTCTAGCATGCGAACTGCTCACTTACCCCATAGATTTTGGGGGGCTTAGGGCAGAACAAGTTCGAGGTACATCGCGACCTTCGATATACTAAAACATCCAGGATATCTGAGAAGCAGACTTTTTGCAGCCCTGCGTTGCAGGACAAGTTCGAGAAGTTTTCAGATTTAGAATAGTTGAGATTTCCAAGAAGCCGAGAAGTCCAGACAGAGCTTAGATATCCCACATCTGACTGTAGCCGCAGCTCTCCCGGCATACAAGCCACTGATAGTTCCTCAGACTACCTGAAAAAATGAAACACGCACTAGACACGATGCTGCACAGTTGATTTCTCTTCCCTACTCCCTAGCGAGCCGAGAACATAACTTGGAAATTTCAAAATCCCCTGAATGTTCTGCGCTGATCCTCAGGGGTAAATCGCTAACAAGTGGGCTTTTCCATACAAATGTCCTGAAGGCCTCGGGACTTGTGTCAAGCTCTAGCGCCTCCTGTAAGGCCTTAGGAACTTAAAACTCGAGACTTATGTCGCGATCTACTTATGTGCCATGTGATCTTTTGGTCTCTTCCACAACACTCTGAGTATGTCACGGTATCTCCGCATTTCGGAAAACGCTACAAAAAATTTATGAGACAAACATGAAGCTACGCTTGCCAGCTTCTGGGCCGACCTCTCTGCCGGCCTCATTGATGCTGGAGTACAAAAACTTAAAGCCTAAGGCTTCGGAGTTTATTTGTTATGTTTTTTGTGCCTGGCCTTGTTCTCTTGGCTAGCGGCTTCGCGTGTATCTGCTTTTTGGCGGTTTCAGTTGCTTGTCTGCTTTTCATTGTTTCTGAGCCAGCGCTTTCAGCATGTTTTCTGTTTGTATTTGCTTCGGGGACGGAAGATTTTAGCGGGCTTCATTAATTCCCACAAAGTGCTATGTATGGAGTTGCAGATGGGGTTTTGCTCGCACAGCTGGGGTATTTGTTTGCGTTGAGTTATCTCAGCTGTGGTATTTGTTTGTGTTGATAAATCTTAGCTGTGATATTTGTTCCCATTGATTAATCTTAGCTGGGGTATTTGTCTGCATTGATTTACTGCCAGTTGCTTTCTTTCGCTGCAAGTGCACTGGTTGAGCCTGTTGCTCGTGATGCTCTTTCTGAGGCCGAGACTCTGGCACCAGCATAGCACGAGTAACAGAAACTAAAACAGGGCAAGAAGAAGCAACGGCAACTCAAGTCGATGGCCATATCCCCTTCGCAACAACAGCTCAAACAGATAGTCCGCTGCAGCAGCAGCACCACCAGCAGGTTCTGAAGGGAGCAGCTTCTTCGCATTCCCCGCGATTGGACGATTGCACATCCCCAGATCAAGCGGCACATTGCTGAGTACCGCGGAAACAAGCCGGATTCCGTACTAACAATTAAAGCTATTCTCAGCATCACAGAGAACAAACATCTGCAGATGTGAGTATACATCTACACAGATGTCCACATTACGTCCATACATATTAAATAAAACGATGTCTACAGCTATATGTGTGTGCACAGACATTTGTGAACATGTGAATATGCGCTTACGTATATCTTTGTAGACATATGTGTGTGCACGTATAAACACATATAGCTATATCTTCCCTATATATATATATATAAGCTGATTCAACACCAGTAGGTGTACATATAGTTGCTTACTTCACTCCCACTACGGTGGCTAAGCGAGCTTCCTTTGGCGCCGTTCACACATCCCATTCTCTTGAAACGTAAGCTGCAAATTCCGTGAACAGAAAGACACGCCAACCTCGCAAACAGAAAGACACGCGCGTGGCGGTATAATTCTCTTGTTGCTTCTGCCAGACGCTCCTGCAACAGACCCCAAAATATCCATTTAAGCGGGGCAGCACAGCATGAACAACAACAATGCCCGTCACTCTAGCAGCAGCAGCAGCAGCTAGCTGCTGCTGCAGCAATAACAGCCAGCTAGCTGCCTGTAGCAACAAAACTCCTGCAGCAACAACTAGCTAGCTACTACAATATCCGATTGCACTCGGCCAACGAAGAGCAAAAGGAAAGTGCCGAAAATTGCAGCCAATCCATGTGTTCCCCCGCAAAAGAAAATAAGGGAAGGCTCATTTAAAAACGCCAAGTGCCACAGACAAACACACGAACAATCCAACAGCAGCGGCAGCAGCAACAGCAGCAGTCCCAAACGCAGAAGTAGTAGCAGAAGTTTAAGTCGTACCAACAGCAACAGGAGCTGCAGCAATTCGGAGGGAGAAGGAGCCAATAGCCAATAGGAAGATGGCGGAGAGATTATATATATATATAATAATAATAATAATAATAATTATTATTATTATTATTATTATGTATACATATATCTAGTCTCGCGCTGCTTACTTGCTTTTAAGTTTATGTTTTTGTGTTCGTGTGGCCCCTATAGTTGAGATATGAACACGCAGACGAGCAGACAGACAGATACAGAAAGGCAGAAAGAGAGAAAGACAGAGAGAGGGAGAAAAAGAGTGACGAGGGGCAAAGCCACATCCACATGCAGAAAGACTTCAACAGACAAACTATACAACGAACACGGGCATACATAAAGTGAGACAGAGAAATAGGGAAGCTAGAAAGAGAAATTGACACAGAAAAGCATACAGAGGGAGAGGCATATAGATACAAGTGCAGCAAGAGAGAATAAGACAGAAAGAGAAACAACGGGAGGACGACTTCACAAATACAACCAGATAGCAAGACAGCGAAACAAAGATACAGCGAAACAGAAACAGGGTAAAACCAAGAGAGAAACGTACAGGGAGAGGGGGCCCCCAGATAAACTTAAGAACACACAACGCCCAACAGAACCCCGAGAGCCCACTTGTACGTAACACGCCATGCAACACCGGTAACGAGGCACGCACCAGCAGCAGCTGCTGCTCTACATACAGAAGGGCTTCCTAAGTGCAGCATCTGCAGCTTCTGCTGCAGATACTGCACTGGAAGTGCAAAAGCTGTTTTTGGTGCAAGTACAGTCGAGTGCTCTACGTAGTCCAAACGGGGAGGGCTCATTGCCGGGACTGTGAAGGCCAAGATTTGGGGTTTAAACGTCTAGGGAGAGTGAAGGCGTAGAGTTTAAAAGACCTCGGATGGGAGCCTCTACAGTGCCTGATCTACAGGGCGTGCCATCATGAACAGCAAAGTACGAAAGCACAGCAGCGCGCTGTTGCGGGGCTCCCTGACTGCGACTGCTGATGCTGTTGTTGCTGTTGCTGCTGCTGCATTAGCTGTTTCTGCTGTTTCTGTTTATACTGCTGCTTTTTCTTCTGCTTTTGCTGTTGTCGGAGCTGCTACCTTTGTTATTGTGCAACAACAACAGCAAGCATCCCGCTCATCATGCAGCTCGTGGCTTGGCTGCGAGAGTTATAAAAGAAATCGTTTCTTTTCGACGTCCTGGGGCAGAAGGGGGAGGGGCCCCCTGAGGTCCCCAGGGGTCCGAGGCTAAGGGCAACAACTCGCGCTTAAAAGTGAGTGAGAGAACAACTGAACAAACCCCGTCATTTCGTTTCGTCAGAAACAGCTACCCAACGTGTATACATGCGTTCGAGTAGCCATAGACGGAGAACTGCAGACGTGTTGGCCTCTGCATGGCTGGTATATAGGGACAGTAAAGTGTATTCGTATGTAGCGAGCTGTGCTCACCAATCGCAATCGAGGCCATATCCTACCCACAAAAAGGGGGACGACTGTGTGGCCAGGAGTGACCAGGGGGGCAGTTTTCGGCTTAACCTTTCTGGACTTAATAATTAAAGTAAAAGTAAAGGTTCAAAAAGAAACATATTATTAAAACTTAGTTCACCATCCATAAGTGCATCAGCTCGAGGATGTTTTCCGGAATAAAACGGATTCTAGATCTGGAGTCTGTAGAAAGCTGCTACAGGCTTCTGTGATTTTAGCTACCAAAACACCGCAAGCTGTTTTTCTTTTACCATAAATTGAGAACTAATACTGGTGAGGTTTGGAGCTAGATTGAAAGGAGTTGGCAACGTAGGCGTCGTAGGTGTCGGGGCTATCTGCTCTAGGTGAGCATGCAGCACCATTGAGCAAACCACTAGATTTTTCACAGGTTATAAAGACCATTTGATTTTTTCCAAAGCAACAATAAAGTAAGCAACGCGAAAACCTCGGTGTACACTTCATTCAACGCTGTAGACCGGCCCACTGCGACTCCCCAACATCCATTCTAAACATGGTGTTGATACCAGGGCTTGCACTTCAGGCCTACCAAAAAGCAAGTTCACTCGATTTTTAATCCAGGGGGACCAGAAAATGGGTTTTTGTTGGAAATGTGTAGGAGCTTGGAACTGCTTGGCCTTTGGGCAACATTCGCAGTCCTCCTTTATTTGTGCTGCTGTACATGTAAGCATTGGCACATTTAGACATACTATTGCTAATTTCAGTTTGATTGATTTTAAGGCTAACTAAACTGTAATGAGCACGGCGCGGGTTGGGCTTTTTTGGCTGAGCCTGAGCTGTGAGTGTGGTGAAGTTCAATACAGCTAAGGCCTTAGCTGTGTGCGCACACAAAGGTAGCGTTCAGCCCCATTTCTAGCTTCCGGCACACACATTTCTCAAAACAATAAAGATTTGTTTTTTCCGGACCATTTCCCAAAGGGCCACCCACATAACCAAACTTCAGTAATACTTGAGCGTGTCCCGAATGAAACGCCCCTGCAGAAACCCACAAGGCTGTCTACCGATTTTAACGCGATTTTGATAATATTTAATAAGATGTTTCCTTTTTTAAGAATTGGATGCGAGCGCTGAATAACGATTGAGCATTGAGTCCTAAGCAGGGGTGGCAGATGCACAGGGAGATAACGTAGATCCTTGACATTCACGAGGACTTATAATAATTTTAAGCTTAACATTTTAAAAATGCTGTAAGCAAAAGCGCATAAATTTTCTTTATTCTGTTTCATCGGAGTGGAGGCCAGCATGGCGCATGTACGCCCATAAGAAGGATGGGCGAGTCGTAAGACAAGCGGCCCCAATTCGCAAGGGCAATAACCTATTTAGAATTTCAAAAGAATAATATTGCTTTTTTTGTGCAGGCCTGACCGTATGTGGAATTACTATAATTGCTAACACTTTGGACAAATAATCGCTTTCAAGGGTCTAGCTAAACAGAGCACGAAACTTTTGAAGGGGCCACCCTCTTTTCCAGGGTCAGTCTCCCAGCCGTCCTGGCCAGGATCTTGCGGAGTACGGACGCAAGTAAGCCATTGGGCGAGGACTCTTAAGTATTGTGGTGCAGAACACAAGTAGATGCAGGAAATGGGAGAAGGCTGAGCAACTTCATGGCCAAAATATGCCATTATCTGGGGCCAGCAGCTCCTAAAGACGCTTGTGGAAACCGTGCAAAAAAGATAAGACCCCAGCTATACACAGACACCACAGATGGAATGTGCACAACTAACGGTTCACGACTAGCGTTGGTACTTCCACTACTGGAAAGGCACCACGGATACAGCGCGGAAGCCCCAGATGATCTTGTAAAGGCGTGAAAACGTTGTTAAAGAGGCTAGAGTAGCTCGCTTGCCTCAGGGCACCAGGAGCTGTACACTCCAAACTCCCCGGGTCGCCTTAGCCATAGCGCTGAGCAATGCGCGTCTTCGACAGGCCAAGACGCAACTGTGACGACGGATCGTCGCACGCAAAATTTCCCGCTAGAAGAGGTGGCCTACGAGACTGAAAAATAGAGCACTGAAGACACCGAAAAGACAATTTATTATGTTATTTTTTACCTCTCTATCCACGCTAGCTTGTATGGGGGCTAGAGCGACAGTCTGTGAGGTTCAGGCGCATTTTGCGTGTTTTCGGCTCAGCCGCACAAGGCAGACTTGGCGACTCCATCGCCGCTCACGCATCAGGGAATGCGTTTTAGGGGGTTGCGCATGGCGCATGAGGAAATGCATTTTATGGGGCTGCGCAGAAGCAGCAAGCTAAACTAAGTGTTAAGGATATGCAGCTAGCAGCTTGTTGATTACTCCATCTGCATTTTTAAAAGCACATTGTACACAGCTGGATAAAGCCAAATAGCTAGCTACACTAGCTAGCCACAGCTGACTAGCCACAGCTAGTTAGCCACAGCTAGGTAGCCACAGCTACCTGCATGCTGCCCGAAGGGGCAACCGAGCCCTCCACACAAGGATGGCCTTCGGCCTGAGGCTACCTTTTAACTGGGCTGTGGCAAGGGGAGAGTTCAACTGGGCTGTGGCATGGGGAGAGATGAATGGAGAGATCCACGGGAGAAAACTTTTTCTTTTAAAATATTCTCAAAAGGCGTTCTCGAGTGTTTTTTGGCCATTGGCATGTGAAACCACTCCTGCATAAGGCAGGAGATGCGGCATTAAAAATGTGGCCTAATGGAAATATCAACGTCAGAGAATTATGGCATGGTGCTTTGGGCTTAAGCTTGCAGGAAACCTACAGAAAACCCAACAACCCCACCTTTTGTACCACCCTATGTAGCTTTCTCCTTCCTTCTAGGGGCCACCGTGTAAGGGTCCCCTCGTTACTTGCTTTTCTGCATTTTTTTGTCTCTTTTCTTTCACTCACTTGAAGCTTTACTCAGGGGGCCCCTTCGATTAGCGGACTGGAGCCCCTGGTGCTGGGGATCGCTGGTGGTAAGGGCCCCCCAGCAGTGTTTTATTCGCTTCCTCTTGAAAAGCAGCAAATCTGCAGCAATTAGAAACCTAGGGGTCTTTTTCTTTATTTGTAGAAGCATTAGCAGGTACCACAGCGGCAGCAACAGCGACAAATACACAGAAGAACTGCAGGCCCAACCAGACCACTTAGGGCCCCTGCCAGTATGCAGCCCAGCCCCCAGCGCAGCCTTATAGCAGCAGCCTCAAGGAGTCGGCGCGCTGCTGCTGCGGTGGCAGCAGCGACAGTAGCAGCCTCTCCTGTACGCAGAGCAGTAGCAGCAGCAGCAGCAGCGTCTCCTGCTGATGCTGCAGCTGCATCTCCCTTTGGGGCCGGAATTTTGGACCTCAGGCCCTTTGATGGAGGCTATGGAAATGGCGCATCAGGTACGGCAACACCTACTGCTGCAGCAGACTCAGCAGCAGCAGCAGCAGCAGGAGCAGATGCTGTGCAGTGGGACCGCTGCATCGATGCAGCAACCGGCCTGGCGAGGGCCTGGAAGGAGTTGAAGCAAGAAGCCAGCAGCAGCAGCATCAGCAGAACCAGCCACAGGTACTGCGGGATTTATCGTGAGATAGCTTGGCTGTCCCGGCAGCTGCAGCAGGAGATCGAGGGCTTGCTGCTGCTGCTGCCTCAAGACTGCATCACGGAAGACGCAGAGGTAGTAGCAGCAGTGTCTGCTGCTGCTGCTGCTGCAGATACAGCTGATGTAGTTGGGTTTTTTTCTGGTGTATGCTCAGTGCAGCAAGGCCGAGATGCAGCAGCAACGGGAGGCCCCAAGCTTGAAACCTTTCTCCCTCCAGCGGGGCCCCTCCGGCCCTTAGGGCCCCCCCTGGCTCTGCGCCTCGTGCGGGCTTTTGGCAGCTTTGCATGCGAAGCAGCAGAAGGCAGCAACACGCTGACGTTGCAGCCTGCTGCTGTTGCTGCTGCTGGTGCTGGTGCTGGTGCTGCACCCGTAGCCCCCTCGGATTTTCAAGAAGAGCCTGGAGACGCGGGAGCGGCACTGTCAGCGCAGCAGCTGCTGCGTACAGCAGCAGCAGCAGCAGCAGAGACATATGGGGCTGTACTCTCAACTGAGGCTCTGCTGCGAGCCGTGGCTGCTGCGCTGCAGCAGGGGCAGCAGCTGCAGCAGCTGCAGCAGCTGCATGTGCTGTTTCAAGAGGCACATGCTGACCCCTTTTCCGCCTGGCAGGAGCAGGAGCTCAGGCAGCAGCAGCATCAACTGCAGCAGCAGCAGAACTACCAAGCTGTAGAGACACTCCAGCAATTCCTGGGCAGAGACTTCGAGGGATTGGCCAGCGCCATCGTCAGTCGTCATGTTGCAGGGCTTGCCGCGCTACAGCAGCAAACCCTGCTGCAGCCGAAGCAGCAGCAGCAGCAGCAGATACTTCTGTGTATTGGAGAGGTGAGTGTTACTGAAGAGCGCAAAAGCAACGGCACATCCGCCATGAAAGAGCTGCAGTAAAAGGAGGTTGGAGTGTCTCAGTTCCCTTGCTGCTGCTGCTGCTGCTATTTGTTGCGTTTGCTGCAGTCAGCGCGTTCCGTGCTGCAGCAGCTGCTGTTGGTCAGCAGGAGAGAGCTGCAGAGACACCGCAGAGGGGGAGGAGGCCTGCTGCGCCATTTCTTCCTCCACTGCAACGCGTAGGTAGCACTCTCAGTACCATCAGCAACCCGATTAATAGCAGCAGTAGGTGCAGCAGCAGCAGCAGTAGACCTTGTGGGTCTTTTGCTGCTGCGTGTTTGCAGGTATATGGCGATGGCTCGGCGGGCACAGAGAGCGCGTCTGTCTTCTGTGGCTGCTGCGCTGCTGCTGCCTCTCATTCCGCTGCTGCAGCCGCTGTTATCTCTGCCCTGGGCCCCTCAGCAGCAAACAGCAGCAGCAGTAGCAGCAGCGTTACCTGCATGGGCCTCTGCTGCGGGGCTGGGCGCAGCAGCGCAGCAGGATGCGCCGGTGATGGAGGTAGAGGACAGCGAGGATGACGGCGACAGTGGCTGCTGCAGCTTGCAGCAGCCAGATTCAGACTCCAGCAGCAAAGCGACACCATTTGATGCAACAGACGGGCTGTCGGCTGCTGCTGCTGCTCCTGCTGCGACACCAACTCTACAGCCGACAGTTGGAAGCAGCAGCAGCCTCTTCTGTCTGCAGCCGCTTGCAGGTGCAGCAGCAGCAGCAGCAGCAGCAGTTCATCGCACTAAGCGGAGTGCCGTTGAGGACTGTACAGATACCCCACGTCGGAAGATCTCTCGCACCTCAAGGGAGCAGCAGCAGGATCAGCAAGAGCAGCAGCAGCAGCAGGACATTTTCTGTTCTCTCAGGGAACCGTTACGGGCCCCTGGCTTCGAGGAGGCGCCGCAGACCCCCAAAACCCTCAGGGACTCCCAGGCTAGGGGCCTCAGCCCCTCGAGGTCTTGCCTGCCTTGCCGGCGGAAGGGATACACTGCCACCTTTAGCCGCAGAGCCACTCCCTCCGCTGTCTCCCCTTTCAGCCGCACTCCTCAGACAACCGCCCATGGAGATGCAGCAAAGACACCTGCGGCAGCAGCAGCAGCAGCTGCTGCTGCTGCTGAGGCTGCCGCCTTGTCCCTTGGCAGCCGCAGAGGCAACACGCCCATCCTACACAGAAGCCTTACAGTAGCAGCAGCAGCAGCTGCTGCTGCTGCCCTCTCGCCATTTGCTTGCCACAGCAGGACGCCTCGCAGCACAACGCCAGTTTGCAGCAGCAGCAGCCGCCGCAGTCAGTTGACAGCAGCAGCAGCAGGCAGCAACAGGGTTGCTGCGCTGCATGTAGAGGCCTATGCTGTCCTGACGAGTTTGCTGCAGGCCGCAGCGATGGGGGAGCAGCAGCTGGAAGCAGCAGCAGCAGCATCAGATCAGCTGCTGCAGCAGCTACTTCTGCACTGCAAGGAGGAGGTACTGGACTACGTGGCCTTCTGCATCGCGTCTATCTATAAACCCCACATCCAGCAGCAGCAGCTGCGGCAGAGGCACGTGCTGCAGCAGCAGGTGCAGCAGCAACTCACGGAAGGAGACACTTTGGGGACAGTTCCTTGCTTGGCTGTGGAGATAAGAGAGATAATTCGAGTGTCTGTTTCCACAAGACTGCAGCTACATCTGCAGCAGCTGCGGCAGCAAGAAGAGCAGCAGGGGCAGCAGGAACAGCAGCAGCAGCAAAAGAGAAAGGGGACTGGCAGCAGGAAAGATGCCCTTTGCTGCGACTCTCCAGTAGAGATCAGCAGCAGCACTTCCTGCAGCGCTGAGGCCCAGAGAGCCACTGATCCTGGTGCTGCTGCTGCTCTACGGACAGCCTCGAGCGCTGCCTCCGCAGCAGCAAAAGCAGCAGCAAAGTGGCCGTTGCTTTGTGGGCCGGATCAGCTGTTGCTTCACGTGCTTGGAAGCAGCACACAGACATCGCAACGAGGAGACACTCCTGCTGCTGCTACAAGCAGCAGTGCATCCCAGCAGCAGCAGCAGGAGGGAGAATGCAAAATGTGGTTGTCACGGCTGCTGTGTATGGACTGGCTGGTGCTGCAGCAGCTGCTGCTGGAGGAAGCAATTCAGCAGACAACAGCCCACAAAAAACACTTCAACGCTCTGCTTCCGCTGCTGCTGCTGGGGGCCGCGCAGCAGCAGCAGCAGCCGCAGCGGCTACACGCTGCTGCTGCTAGGCTAGCTGCTGACGCCCACCGCCGTTTGCAGTCACTCTACAGCAGCAGCAGCAGCAGCAGCAGAAGCGGCAGTGGTTACAGCAGCAGCAGGAGCAGCGGCAGTGGTTGCAGCAGCAGCAACCACTCGTTGCTGCTGCAGCTGCTGCAGTGGGTCGGCACAGAAGCCGTTGCTGCACTCGCACACCTCAGCTGTTCTTTGGCTCGAGTTGCTGCTGCTGCCTGGCTGCGTGCTGCTGTGCTGCAGCAGCGCCAGCAGCAGCAGCAGCACCAGCGCCGCTGCGCGCAACAGCTGGCAGAGTTGCGTTCTCCCACGCAGCAGCAGCAGCAGCAGCTGCAGCAGCGCTGGGACTTGTGCATGTGTGGATCGTGTAAGTCTCCTGGTGCTGCTGCCTCACCTGGGGGCTGCGGGTGGGAGCGCGCCTTGTTGCTGCTGCTTTTGCAGCAGATACACTCCGCAGGCTTCTGCTGCCTCAGCTTTCTTGAAGAGGCTGCTGCTGCTGCTGATCGCATGCTTCTGCTGCTTCCTTCTCTGCCGCTGCAAGCAGCGCATCAGCCGCGGCGAGATCCCGCTGCTGCTGCTGCTGCTGCTGTCCCTCTCCGTTTTCCTTTCAGCAGTTGCTGCAGCGGCTCATTATCTCCTGCAGCAATCCTGTCACCAGCACACTCTGCAGCAGCAGCAGCAGCAGCAGGAGAAGGAACAGCAGCAGCCTCTTATTTCGTCACTGAGGATGCTGCAGTGTGGCCGCTGCCTGCTGCTGCTGCAGAAGAGGGGCAGCAGCAGCTGCTCTTGCTGCGGTGGCTGAGGGCTTCTGTAGGCTCCGCCCTATCGGCAGCCCTGCTCCTTGGCTGGCCAGACAGCAGCAGCAGCAGCAGCAACCACAGCAGCAGCAGCAGTGACTGTGGGGCCGACATTGGCGAAGCAGCTACTTCTGCTGTTGCTGCTGCTGTCTCTTCTGAGTT
>JRZD01020102.1:0-20036 GCA_000826945.1 Eimeria nieschulzi
CTGCTGCTGCTGCTGCTTTCTTGCGACTTCCGGGCCCCCTCCCAACAGCAGGAAAAGCTGCGGCAGCAGCACGTGCTGCAGTAGCAGCAGTAGAAACTGCTGCTGCTGCTGCTGGACTGGCAGCAGAGGGCAACGATTGCAGCCGCTGGAGCCCTTCTAAGGTAGAAAGGAGATGGGGGAGGGAGTAGGCCCTGGCGTGCTGCAGCACACCAGTAACACAAACCACCAAACGAAACTCTAAACCCTAAACCCTAAACCCTAAAACGGAGCACTAAACCACAAGTGGTACGGCACTGGCTGCAGCTCTAAGGTGTTGTGATAAGAGCCGCAAAGCAGCAACACATTTTCACCTGCCCCAAACTAAACCCTAACAAACAAAACCTTAATAAACAAAACCCTAAACCCTGGCGGACTAGTCGAGTTTGCTCTTGGAGTGCTCGGAGCATCTGCTGATGCTGTGCATGCACGCGCTTCCACCCGGGGGCTCCCACTGCTGCTGCTGTTGCTGCTGCTGCAACAAGCCGAGCCGTCTCTGCTGGGGTAAGAGTAGCAGCGGCTGCAGCTGCGGCCAAGCAGAACGCACCCCAAAACGAACGATCAGCAGCAGCAGCAGCAGAGGCAGAAGTAGCAGCAAGAACAGCAGCAAGCTCTCGCTGCCACAGCGCCCTGGAAGAAACCCCAGGAGGATCTTCGGGGTCCCCAAGGCGACTTCTCATCTGAGCTGCTGCTGCAGCCACATGAGCCACAGATGGCAAATGGCTTGGGGCAAGCAGCAGCAGCCGCTGCGTTGCTGCCTGGCGTTTCTTGAGAGCCCCTCTAAGGCCTAGGAATCCCCTGGTTGCTTCTGCTGATGCGGCAGTTGCTGCTGCTGCTGCAGGGGAAGCAGCGTGAGCAGAAGCGATGAAAGCAATATAAAACGAAGAGACATACAAACCATCCATAGCCCGGGGGTGTGAGAGAGCCTTTGCTGCCGTTGCCGCTGCTGGGCCCGCGTAGGCAAGCGGAGAGTCTGTCAGTGCCTCCTGTTTCTGCTGTTTCTGCCTAGCAGCAGCAGCAGCTGCCGCTGCATTTTGCCAAAGAGAAGACGCACCAAATTCCGTGGATCCTCCCGTCCGCTTCCAGCTGAGGAGACAAGCGGCGCTGCTCTGACTGAGACGCCTGAAAGTCCTCCACCCCGAAAGCACCAAGTGCCTTTTGCTTGCGCCCTCAGCATGGGGAAGGATGCGCAAGAGAGACTTTAGAGTGGTAATTGCTAAACCTTCATGATGTCCAGAGTTTGGAACTGCTCTGTGGCGATGCAGAAGGGGCATTATGTATAATGTTAGGTATAATGTTTTGTATTATGTAATGTTTGGCACGTAAATAGTGAAGATGTGCTATCGGTGGGGCAGTTCAACAAGTGCGAAAAGCGTTCATTGAAATAGCCAAAGAAAATGAGACCCCAAGCGCCATCCTAAAATCACCTAGGGAGTGATACCTTAGAAAATTCATCTGCTGCCTCCTCAACGAGCACAAGGCGTTGTTTTGGCCGCATAGTGACGTTGAGCTAATGAGAGGGCTTGCTGCCAGGACGGCCGGAGCCGGTGAAAGCAGAAACCGAAGAGCTCTTTAAACAAAAAGGCAGCAAACTTATTGTCAAAGATTGCCTATTCCTGAACCATATTTTCAGAGTTTTGAGTGCATGTTGCTCTCAATCGATCCTGGGCAGCAGGAGCTGTACAACTTTCCTCAGAAACAAGCAAATTCAGAAGAAACACCTTCGGCTAATTGCAATTACAAGATATAAGTTAACAGGAATTGGGGGATCTCGAGGTATTGGCTGGCTCTTTTCCTCCAGTGTTTTCCTCGGAGTGGCTTTAGGGGTACAGGGGGCACCAGTGGAATAAACAAAATATTTTTTTGATTGCATACAGTGTATAATTTAAAATATCTTCTATTTATTTAATATTTTTTACTTTTTAAATATGACTTGTTTTCAACAGGTTATGGGAGGTCCAAAATAGAGCTGGCCCCACATCGAGACCAAGATCCAAAATTCTGTTTCGTACGCAACAAGAACATTAAACAATATCTAGTCTGCATCACTAAACTAACGATTTCATCTGTATAATACTTTAACATTTGTTTTATTCTCTAGCCCCTGCCGGTCCTGCCTGACCAGCGCCAGGTGACCATCAAGCTGGCACAGTTAGTTCAACCCTTCGAGTTCTCAGATATACAGCCAAAAGGACGCAGCCCACTACCTTCCTGTGGCTTGTGCACGCGAGAAAAGTAAAACGGAGGCAATTCTAGTCCCGCTACAAGATGGGTTTGATCTTCGTAGTGGGACGTAAATACAAAGGCTGTAGCACGCTCAACTAAGTGTTTGTGACATGTGAGTAATAACAACTTTAAGAGTTTTTTACCTGTACATTACATACACGCATTATGCACAATTGAATGGAGCAGCACTAAGTAGCCATAGCTAGCTTCCGGCTGCCGGAGTGTGAAGAAGCGCATACCAGCACCCCCCACACACCAAAAGACATAAGCGTGACAATACCAGTGCGGCTGAGCTATGGAAAAGGGCTGCTCAAGAGAGAGACCCCATAAACGGTAACTTAATCTCCTTATGGTGCCGTCATATGGCATATTTTAGTGTAATCAAGAGCTTGGACATTAGAAACGGTAGGTCACAGCGTCACTGGAGACAGCCCACAGATCCTGCAACGGCAGCACTGCGGTGACGGGTCTCAGTCAGCTATCGGTAAGCCTCTGCTTTAAGGTCGGCGTTAAGGCCTTGTTCAGAGTCGTCAAGACCCCAGCGGGAAGAGAAATCATGTACCGGCCATTGTAGCTATCCGCTTCTCCGACACAAAGACATGATTGAACTCATTGCTGGCATCTTCCACACGCTGATTGGCCACAGGATGTGGCAAGTAAGTCGGCGATTGACGGCACACTCGTTGAAATGGTGATCTTGCGGGGCACATCTTTCGTCGGAGAATTGCATTAAAGACCCTGGCGGGCTGCGTATGATAAGAGGTGTGGGCAATTCGGACGAAGGCAACGATCTATGGCTATGACATGCGTGGAACGACTAAATGCGTGTACTTCTAATGAAAGCAGCTTGAAAGGCCCTACGAATAGTCAAAAAAGTGATTGCAGTGGGAAACTACACGGTAATTTTTGCATCATTTGAGAATTCGCATCAACCGAACATAGCAATGAACAAGAAAAGTGAGGGGCCCCGTTCAACACCCGATGTTCAGAAATATGAAGAAGACCCAATCCTTCAGTGAAAGAGGCTAAGCTAAATATGAACACGCTTCCTGCCGAAGAAATTACACCGCAATCACAACCTTATCTACACCCGAAATCCCGCGCGCCCCTGCCTAAAATTATTTCCTCACCGCTGGCCTGAAAGCCCTCATACTTACATGGGAGAGTATATTTCTTTTAGTTTCCCGTATTGTCCCGCACGTCTTACCTCCCATATTTCGAGACTTCGTTCTTTACCACTGACAGGCCTGTCCAGGAACAGACATTATCGCCATTACATAATTAAAAGGAGGCTCACAAAGAACCTAAACCCTCTTAATGTTTTGCTGAGGCCTGAACCCTCGCAACCTGCTCGACCCAAGAACCAGCAACTAACTGTTGGTGATCTCTGAGGCAATCGCAATCTACACTGCATCCACGGATAACTATGTCTTCCATGTTAGAACAACGGAGAGTATCCCACTACCACACAACTGCAGCTCAGTGCGTACACCTTAGGAACACTACGGTGTCTTTCTCCTACGCAAAGGAACAGTCGTCCCTTAAAAATAAATCATTTCAATTGCAATGGTGGCGGGAAAGGACTTGATCAGATTAGAAATTTCACAAAATAGAAAATTAATATACAAGCTAAAAACCATTCCCGAATCAGCTGGCTCCAAGACATGCAGTGTTATCCCCATTACGTAACAGAAACAGCCTGCAAATAAGGTACATGCACGAAGCCACCGCCTGCTTGTGCGGACACGTCGATCTACCCCTACTGTACCCTGACTCGGTACCTTCGACGCTGGTTTGCTCCGGCTACCAATCACTGTCGAACGGAAAAAAGCACCCGTCAGACCTGGCGCATTCCAGACATGGCCTGCCAACAAAGAATAGAGGAAGACAATGCAAAAAGCACAGTGCAGCTAATCATAAGCGCCATGCAGCATCAACAGATCCGGATAAGCAGCTATACCTGCGCCCACTTTAAGGTTTCTCATGTCCATGGGCGTATATATCACCTCTGCTGCGTTCTATTTGGTGCTGTTCCGTGTTTCTACACTTCAACAATCCTCGGCCGATTAGCACTCTCTCCGGCCACAACGTCTCCCTGTAAGCCCAAGGTCCCCTGAATAGTGAGGGTTTCCGAGGCTGCATCGGAAGGCTGCTGTTTGCTTTCATTTGGGCTGCCGCCACCCATCGGTTCAGGGGCCACGCTAAAGCTCTTTCCGCGCCGTTGATGAGGAGGCGCCGCTGAGTTAAGAGGTTCGTCAGGCAACATAAAGTAGGCAAGTGGAATACAGCACATGGGAAGAAAACATTGCGACACCAGGATCAAGTTGGGGAGCGCCTTGAAATCGCAGCCCCCAGATAGGCTCTCCTTCATTTGTATGCCAGCGAGTTCGATTGCTACTGCCCCTAACATCTTGCTACACGTGCTCCCGAGGCTTGTCACTCCAGACACGATGGCGTATACAGTTGACTCGAGTTTCGGCGGGCAGGAGCGTGCAATGGTCAGAGAGCTGGTCATAAGGGAGAGGGTGAGGAGGAGGTGGTATACGATGGAATCCCCAAGCATGAACATCACCTTGTCCGGTATTCCTATCGCAATGTTGAGCCTCTTCACAATGACATAGTCGAACATAGACGCGAGAATCCGTACACAGTTCGTAGCCCAAAAAACCCTCCTTGCACTCCAACCCTTAAACCATTTTTGAAAGGCGTAAATGCCAAACCAGCACCCTATTGCGCCGATAAGTGAAGTGTACGTACAAAAGTAGGTGTAGTCAAAGTGAGGACCGTCAGGAACGCAAGACGGGGGGGCTATATAAAAAAAATTCACAGCCCCCGCAATCGTGAGGTGAAAGACCTTGTCCGCAAAAAAGAACATCGAGCACAGCGTGAGCCGGCGGGAAAGCCAAAACCAAGATGATCCTCCAAGCACTAGAATAACTCCAGCAGTAAAAATAAACGAAAACCCTCTCCATGATTGCAAGTTCAAAATAAGAGCTATGCAGGCGCTGACGGACGTGAGGATCGCGACGTAGAAAACGCCCATGTCTCTCTTCTCTCTTCCCGGTGCCTTCGAGTCGCAGGCCTCATCCTTCACCTCTCCCAAGAAGTTGCACGTGACTGGAACCAGCGACTGTAGAGCCAGAGGCACGGACATGTATATCAGCGGGGTGGTGCCAAAGGCGTCGCTGATCGGACCCACAAGCCCCTTGCCTACCATGTGGCCAGCAGAGTTACAGAAGGAAACGAATGCAACTAGTTTTGCTCCCACTGCTGGATTGTTTTGAATAACTTTGCAGTAAACACCCTCACACAGCAAATCTGCTGTTGCTATGTGCAGATGGATACCGCAATAGAGCATGCCAACGTAAACGATGCCTTGGCTTGCCACCTCTGGCGGTATTACCGCAAGACAGGTGACGCAAGCCACTCCAATGATGTTTGCGGCCAGCAGGTAGTACTTTTTGTGGTATCCAAAAATAGGAAAATAATCGCTAATTCCTCCTATAAATCCCTTCATGGCGTACGGAGTCAATGCAATGGCCATTGTGCGCTGGTAAGCCACGCCGTCATACTTCAGCTCCCGGTAGTAGGGGAGGAGAGTTTCAATTGTAAGGGAATCCATTAAACCCTTTAGTCCAAAGAAAACACTAATCACCATTATCGTCAGGTTCACGCCCAGGGCCCCATGTATCAGTTGGCAGAAGCGCCAAAGACGTAGAGGCGATATGTGGTTGAGAGCCTGCCCCTCTAAGGGGTGGCAAGTGCACTTCCCCATGATTTTTGCAGAGAAGCTCTGGCCGCAAAGTTAACGAAGGGGAAGGCGGTCTGCCCCAATCAAAAAAGAGACAGCTAGAGGTGTGGGGGTGCACAAGGCTACCTGAGTGCATCTACTCCATTTTTTAAATTTGGAACGCCAGATAAAGAAACGCCATTTCATATTTGCACGAGACTTAACCTCCTCCCTCCGCCCCACCGCAACAGGCCTCGAGCTCCTCCAGTTTGCTGCTGGTGGGGTGAGGGCGGGGAACTGGGAGGCGACAGTTGCGATAGGAGGTCATAAGCGGGAAGCTGCTAAATAACATAAGGGAAGAAACAATCTAGAAATGGCAAAGGAATGGATTGCCATTTTTGAAGAGGCAACACAATAGCCCACAACACCAGCTTAGAACACCCAGCCGCCCCCCATGCCTTCTGTGGGCTCGGAACTGAAGTTTGTGGCTTCCAACTGGCTTCTGCCCACACCCTCACTTGTTTGGTATGTATTTTGATTTGTTTCAAATGAGCATAAAGATCATTTAAGTATGTAAATAGATAGAATGTGTATTTTAGAAAGCTTTGATTATTCTTATTTGGAATGTTTTTTTTACTAGGAGGCCGTTATTGGTGCATGCACCAATCCAATACAGGCACTTGCATTTGTGTTGCGCTGCGAGCCCTCAGGATCCAATAAGGTTAATATTAAAATAAGAAATTTAAATAAGAAATTTTATTATTCAGAAATAGCACAAACTAATGCTCGCTGCAGAGCAACAAGAAACCCAGATACTACTATAGACAGAATGTTCGGAGCCAATAGCAAAGGGAGGGCCTCAGCCTTAACTGAGATTCCGTTGGGATCCCTTTAGAGAGATCAAGAGAATTTCGGCCTCTTTTCTAAGTTTTGATGTGGAATTTGAAGTCCCGTCGAGAGTTCTGAAGTAATCTATGGCTGGTAGTCGACATCTTCCTTCTTTTGGTTGTAGCAAGTTAATGTGTATGTTCGCTAATGCAGTGTTTGTTTGTTTGTTGTCACTTAGAATTGCCATCATTAGGGTCTTGTGGTATCTATGAGTGGAAGGGTTATGCCCATGTATGTGAGGAGCAGTAACCCAATGTAACGCTCGCACTTGGGCCTCTGTTCAAAGGTTATAAGTACTAATACGAAAGAATAACTCAAGAATTGTTAATTCCCAAAAAAGCCTTTTGTTCTCCGGCTTGCTTCTCTGATGCTATGCTGATCTGAGCACAGCCAAGGGGCGAGGCGACGCGGCCAAGGTTCAGGCCAGCTGTACCTTAGGTGTGAGAACCCTTCTGTATATTTCCTAATAGTGCTAGAGTCGGCTCCTCTAAAATCAATTAAAGGCTGGAGATGAGTGCCTGTTACTCACAAACGCTGCTAACCACTCTAGGTAACCGGAACCCCTAGCGCCGATTCCCTACCTAAAGCCTTCAATAAGTATAGAAACTTCAAATACCCATCCCCTTCACGCGATGGGGCTCTCTAGCATATCTAAAATTAACGCACTGATGTCGGATTCCTGCGCTAGCCGTTGGTCCTTCTCCAGATTAGTCCTGTCTTCAGAAGAATCCCTTTTCCACGCTTTGTCCGTGCTTATACATTTTCAGAAAGAAAATACCTTCACCTAAGGAACGTTGCTTTTAGTTTGCGTGGTTCCAGCACGCCTTATCACCGCAGTAAATTAGGCTATCACTCCCCCGATAGAACTCCAGTCTGCGGGAATGCTTGCAGGCAGTTGAAAAAGCCTTCCATACGGATCCTAAATAATTTAAAATAAAATAGTTTGAGAGCAGAACATACTCACACAGATATGAAGTCAAAATAGTTTTGTAAGGTCAGGGGCTTCACAAAGGATTCCCGATTCCTGCGAGTGTCCCCAAGGCCTTAAGCTAGCCTCGAGTTACCCCTCGCTAACAAGGCCTTGACCTTATGGCTCGATCCTTAAGTCACGATCCCTCTTCGTCTTTAATTATTGTCTTAAGTGAATTTTACAGCAATCCACTATTGAAATTTTAATTAGTTTTTTAAAATTAATACAACAATTACGCGTAGCATCGCCAGCTGATACGTACGAAGTTTAACTCGCGACAAACTGAGCTGACCATGGCACAGGCTGAGGCTTCACCTTAGCCTGAGCCGTGAGTGTAGTGGTATTCACTACACACTGGATGCAGCAGCAAAGAAAATTTCCCCTCACATTTTCTGGGCTCTGGACCTTGTTGGAGTCGTCCATATGATCAGGAACAGTTGTGCTTCTACCCAATTATTGAGTCTCGCCGTGGTCAAGAAGGGACGCTGAGCACTATCTTCGTTTCCCTGTAACCCCTTTGAATTCGTGAGGGTCTGCTCTGCTTTAACTTGTTGTATTAGAAAGGGTTCTCACATAATGTTCGAAGTCACCTATGAGTAAAATGGGTCAGCTTTAAGTATGAGCAAAGCAGTAGCCCAGCTCGTTGAATGTGCATTCGGAAACGTTCGTGAATACGATGCAAGCTAGGTGCACCATGGCAGGAATCCCCTGGCTTCTTGGTTTTGCTGAGGCAGGCATGGTCTCACAGAGACAAGCCTCGAAGGGCGTGCCGCTTTGGGGCAATAACCACTCTTATGCCATAACCACTCTTATGCGATTGTCTGCGTAGTTACGGCCTGTATTCAGAAGCATAGTTACAACCATTACAACCTTCATCTTGCAATCTGTAGTGCCCCAACTCCTGCCTTATGCATAAGTGGTTTCGCATAGCCTCATAATAAAGTTTAACATCCTGAAGAGAGTAGTTTCCGATTCATGGATATCTCCTTGTCATAAATCAATCTGAGGAATAGCCTCACGCCTATGGCTGTTGGCGTATGAAGGCGCGCGAGTGTCCCTCCTCCACTCTAACCGCCTGAAGCAAGCTGTTGGTAGCTAGAGCTGCTCGATCCAATCGTGCATAGCGCGTCTACATTATGTGTAGATGGACTAATACCAAAAATGTTGCCTGCATATCATGAATACCCGTTTAACATGCTACATAATTCTACAACAATACACTGAATTCTGCAATAAGCGCCTGAAGTCCACAATAAGCGCCGCCTACTACAAAACCCGTTGCTTCTGTGACACTGGTCTGGTTTCAAGCATCAGTTGAAAGTTTCAAAGGCAAGGAAAATTTGTTCAAGAAGCACCAGCAAGCCTTTAAAACATTTAAAGATCAGGCGGGTTTGTGCGTGGTACGAGGCATGCAGGGAAAGCCAATGGGGCTTGATTGTCTTATTTCAAGATTACAATTTGCTGTTCTCTCACGTTACTCGCTCGTGATGCATTTTTGCAGCTGGGTTTAAACCATACTCAACGAAAACTTGGGCTTCCCACCTTGGGGTTCGCAGGGCTTGTGGGCGTCTATTGACTTGGAATCTATTTTGGGCCCTCGATAATTGACCAAAGCATTCCAAAACGAATTCGGGTATTCAACCCGCGAATTTCTTTTAAAGCAAGTGGCCCTTCCAGCCTTGCCTTGACAGGGAACCCGGTAGTAACAGCTCTGGCTCCCAGAAGGCTGCAGAGTTGTTTCTCGCCTACGTTTCAGCGGGTTTGCCGGACAGTTCTCCGTATGCCTTGCAAGAAAACTCCGGGTGTCTGTACTTTCTAGCCAGTTTGTGCCGCCCTCTTGGCGGGACCGGCTGTCCCATTTATCACAGCGTCATTGCCTTCGCTCCTGTAAACGTTGGAGGCTGCAGGGGTGTCGCGGACGATTGGTGCAGCAGACTCTCTGCGAAGCAACAGTAGAATATACATGCTGTATTCAAGCTCACACGCCAACGAGGCAAGAGTGTGTGGTACACCCCTTTGGCGGGGGTCTTGGAGTTGCTGGAACTGAAAATGCTGGACTCTCTCTATGGCGACCTGCCGCCCCCTACAAAGGGGGAGGAAACTGACAAGAGCACCACTCCTGCCCCCACAGGGTCCTTACTGGGGTCGCTATACGACGATCCTGACGACTCGTCGGATCCTCCTACCACCAGCACCCCGGCAGCAATCACTTCCAAATCGAGTGGTACTCCTACTGCTGCCGTCGCCGCAGATACCAGCAACAGCAGTGGTGCTGTATGGGCAGCGCAGCGGCTTAAGCTTCTCACACCTGCAGTAGTGAGACGCCATTCACTGGCGAAAGCAGCACCCAAGTCTTCACCCTCCCTAAACGTTCAAGCGGCAGCAGCAGATGCAGCAGTTGTACTTGAACGGCTTAAAAAACTACACGCTGGTGTTGTTTTGGAGGAGCATAAGCTATCTGGTTCTGCTACGTCAGCACGGCCTGGCACAACAGGAGCAGCGGCAGGACCAGCAGATGCGAATACAGCAGCAGAGACAAACGGAAGTCCAACAGAACCTATTGTTAATGTTGTATCTGTAACAGTGGGTGGCAATGCAACTATAGATCCTACTACTTGGGTGCCTGTGGGGCTTTGGCCTCAAGAATATGATCCCTCAAAACCGAACGATTACACCGCAATTCACAGGGAGAAAATGAGACAGCAACAGAGAGAGGAGCTAGAAAGGCTTAGGCAACAAGAGATGGAGAAGCAGAAGCTTGACGAAGAGGGAAATCGTAATGGTGAGAATTCATGAGATATTCATGTCACTCCCCACCACATAGCATGCACTGCATGACAGGCACATCGTCACGCGATCGATTTGCTTGTTTCTTTCTTTCGGTTTATTCGCTGTCTCAGGTGGCTCCGGTGATGGTGGAGAGGCTGTGACGTCCCCTGAGCCACAAGCGCCGGTTCTTCCATCCTATATTGACCCGAATAAGAAAACATTCGCAGCCCGTATGATGGAGAAAATGGGGTGGAAACAGGGCGAGGGACTGGGGGCCAATAAGCAAGGTATTACGGCTCCGCTTGTTGCAAGAAAGACAGCCATGAGAAGCGGCATTATCGTGCAGGTAGGATCTAGATTCCCAGGCTAGTCCCAAACAGATTTCAAGTGTATTGGTTGCTCCAAGCTTGTGTATTGTGCCGTGGTGCAGCGGATATATTTCTTTTTTGTTATATTAATACACTTTCCCCCCAAATGAGCTTGTTCCCAGGATGTACTTAACTGTCTTAACAGTGTATTAAGCTTCTTTTATGTGTAACTGGGCGCCTTCCTGTTTGTTCCGCTCATTCGAAATGCCATTGCCGCTACTACTCGATTTAGTTCCAACTTCCTCTCTGTTAATTTTGATGACCCTACATGAACTGTTACAATCCCAAGTTCTTCATTTTCATTGGACTATGGATTCTTGTATGTCTGTGTATGAAATGTTTTCTGTTCGGCTTGGCATGGATTTGCCCAGGTAACGCTGTGCTACTGGTTTTGGTTTTTGCAGGGTCAGGATGTGACGACTCTGGGGCAGGTACCTCGTGCGGTGACGTTCAACATGGCCCCAACGCGCATTCTCTTGTTGCTGAATATGGTTGGCCGTGGGCAGGTGGATTCCGATCTCAAGGAAGAGACTGAGGAGGAAGCAGCAAAGCTAGGGAACTTGCTGCAAGTTCGCATTTTCGAGGCGGCAGGGGTCCCGGACGATTGCGCTGTACGCATCTTCTGTGAATACGAGAGAAAAGAGGAGGCAACACGCGCGCTACTGACCTTCAATGGCCGCGCATTCGGGGGACGCACTGTCAAAGCTAAGTTTTACAGTGAGGAGCGATTCGCTAGAGACGACCTTCGCCCAGATCCCGAGCAAGAAATTGACCAACACGTCACAGTAACTATATAAACATCTATGCGTACTCCACCAACAACAGTAAATGGTGACACAGGGAAGGACAAGCAACGAATGGATAGCGCGGCACACAATACCCTCCGGCTGAAGTGCACGAGGATCGGAGGGAAGCTGCTTTTGGCAGTCGACGGGTCAAGAAGGGTTTTCGTTTGTACCCGAGCGACTGCCTGCTGCACGTCACTCCATATGTGATGACGAAACCCTTGTGGCTCAGTAACGATAGCTCTACTTTCTTTTAGGGGTCGTGACAACTTATATCCACTTCTCATCACCTTGTGGCCAACATGCAATAAAAAGAGCGAACAAGCCAGCGATTCACTGAAAACAATTTTGATCAACTGCCTGCCTATTCGGTTCCCATTCGATGCGTGGTTTCAACTTTCGTAGCTGCGGCGTCACGGCTAATTCGCCAGAGTCAACTGGTCAGATAGGATGAGCGTAAGCTGTAAATATTAGACAACCCGACTGGAGTGGACTGCTCTACGAGGCTAATTTTTTATTACACTTTCACCTACCATAGACGACGTTGCATTTGATCAGTGCGTTACGGGCATATATTTCGATAATCCGCCGAGTAATGCGTCAGAGCAATAGTTGAGGGTCTGGGCGGCGGCAACCGCGAGTAGGCCGAAGGTCAATCAACAGGAAAGAGCTGTTTCCTAACACCGTCCTGCCCAACGCTGATCTCGGACTCTTCCTTTTGCATTCGGAAAAACGTATATTTGGGACTCCTCATTAACTTTCTTAGCGCCGTACCATTGCTGTCTTTGGAGCTGTTGGTTAGATCTTTCAACGTGACTGTAGAGTTAAACAGCGGACTCTGTTGCAGGCATATCTCCTTGCCCCAGTAGATCGCCTAGCATCTTCTTCTGTTGTCGATCGGTAGCCCCGTCGCATGGTCATCCATCAACACATGAATCGCTGCATCGTTCATCCAGTTGCCCTGTCTTCCGCAGGAACAACGGGGTTTTCCAGTATTTTTTCAGGAGCACCCCACCAGTCTAGTGTTCATTTCTGATCGAATATAACCTTGTCCTGGTCTACGAGCATACCATGCATTAGGGCTTGGGAGAAAACACCCCTTAATTGTATTACAGATGTATTTTTGTCATTCGCTGTTAAGAGGGAAATACGCAGAATTGCTCTAATTTTAGGTTATAAACGAGGAACTATCTGTTGCCCAACGGGCGTGTTCTTTTGTTCTAATTTATTGGGAACTGGGGCCGTGTCTAAGCAGTTCTCTGTAAAGCAGGAAGTGGGATCTTTCGTGCAAGGCAGTTGCACCTGGCACCATACTTCCCTCCAAATCCTGTGAAACAAACATCAAACGACGTCCCAGTTGCATGACAGATCTGCAAATGATGGTTAGGCCATTAGAGTTGTATGAATACAACAATGCACAATGGGTGCGCTCCACGATCATTGGCAAGATAGAACCTCCAAGAAGCGCTTAATGGTCGCGCTTCGATCGAGACTCGTGGGAATCCGCGTCTTTCTCTTGTACCGGAGTGAGGCGTTTAGACTACTACCAGTTCTTATGTACTTAAGACTTCCCCAAGCAACTAAAACTAACGCGCAGCCTTTTATAATCTTTCGGCATCAAGACTCCCACAGCCTACCTCTGACTATACGATACAACATGCGGCTAACCAAATACGTATCCATATAAACTTCTTTACTACCCTCGGCCTGTATTCTACAACACTAGTGAAGTGGACCAAACAGATCTGCTTCTAAAACAGCATGAGAAGAGGGCCAGTACGAAGCGAAATCTCTGTATGAACTTCATTGAAGATGGGTCGACTAGGTCGCTCAGCATCTGAATGCACAAGAAGAGGTGTTGACGAAGAAGCTGGGCATGCAGTTTGATATTGGCATCCAACACGGTGTAGAGCCATGTAGTAACCGCGAACCATACAGGCAATACTATCAGCTGTCTACTCTTCAACCGCTCCTGCATTCTGCTTCGCTCCAAGGGGAAGCACTATGACGACGGCCAGTGACCATCAGTTGTACAGTGAGAAGAACATCCACATAGGCGCCGGCCTCTTCATCATGATGGCGTCTTCACGCCCTCTGAAGAGGCAGATGCCACTAGCTGGTGGTATATATCTCAGGACTACAATTCCTGGCGGCTGCTGCTGAAGAACTAATAATTCGTATTGGTATGCTGGACGTGTTGCACTGGCACATGCACCACTAGTACTTCGCTGAACCGAAGGGCTGGTCGCAGCGGATGAGCACCGCGCCCGCTAGCCGGCAGCGGTTCCAAAGATGTGACAAACCCTTGCAATCAGTTAGTAAGCCTCTCGCCAGTACGTCCTAGTATGCAGGTGAAAATGAAGTTGCTGACTTACAATCAAATGAGACTGGCTCACGTATGCTCCTAGGAGCTAACCAGTAGTTCAGGTACTCCATGTCAAACGATAGGGTCGTTGAAGCACAAATGTACACCTTGACAAACTACGACATATGCCTCTTATGTCTTACAGCTGGCATCTCAATAAAAGCCGGGCATCCAACTGCAATGAATGGACGCTATGTGCTTCCCAGCATCCTCTACGTCCCTATGATAGTCGGAAACCCCGCCTACAGCGAGCCCTCAGAGATGCTGTTCCCAGTCTTCTGGTACTTCCTCCTCTTCCTGAATAAAACAAACATAACGACAGTTTCCGCAATGTGACATCCAAGACGGCTCATCAACATCGCATTTATCTGTTATCTATGAAGAGTGCTCTCTGTCTCATGTTTGAATGCCTTGTGCAGCGCTTTAACCTACGTGCATTGGCTCGGGCACTACTTCGCGCCCGTCCTCTCCTCGAGTGGCCATTCCACCACTTCCAAAATCCGCTTGAAACCCTTGTGGCATGTAAGCCGTCTTTAAGCCAGCTCCTGCCGTGCTTCCCGCAGTGACGCCACCACCAACGACAGCAGGTCCACTGACACGGGCGGTCCCCGACGAGACGGGATTGTAATTGTAATTGGGGACCTCGAGGTAGTCGTTTAAGCGAGATACGGGGATAATAGACCGCCTGCAAATACATCACCATCAATGCTCAGCGCAGCAAAACCGTGCAAGCTACGTTTAAAACTAAAAGTAAAATATATTTGCAGGAATTCCTGCCAATAAGAAGCACGACAAGTAATCGTCCAAGACAGAGAAAAAGACAGACAGAGAAACAGAGGGACAAGCAGACAGAGAAACAGGGAGACAAACTGACACACATAAACACAGATAGACAGAGAAAAAATCAGACAAAGAAATGGACAGCCAGCGAAACAGACGAACAGATAAACAGACAAACATGTAGACAGATACATAGACGCAAAGAGAAAGAAACAGGCAGAGAAACAGACACAAAGAGAGAGAGACAGATAAAGAAATAGACAGACACAGAATGACATAGACAGAAAAATAGATAGAAACAGACAGACAGAAAAACAGGCAGGGCAACAGATAGACAGAAACAAAAAGACTAGCAACTAGGAGTGGCCTGGCCTGGTTAGGTTGTGTCAATGCTTACTGGCTTCCCACCCAGGAAATCCATGGCCTCCAGTTGACAGTATCTGCCCTGCGGGTAACCACGCCGTCAGTAGGAGCATGCAAAATGTATGCGCAACATCATGCAAGAGAAATCGCGATATTTTTGCAAACACACTTTCAGCCGTTTGCTTACCAAAGGGACAACTGATCTCCCACCACGAGGACGCCTCGTCTCGCGCGCGTCAACATCACGTTCATCCGACGTGCATCTTTTAAAAACCCGATTTCACCCCTTGTGTTAGAACGGACTGCGCTAAAGATGATCAAATCTTTTTCCTTGCCCTGGAATCCGTCCACCGAATCGACGTCAATCTGATAGCTGAGCGCTTTGTCCTAAACGCAAAGACGAAAGATAAAACGCGTAGTGTCTGGAATCGGTGCAAGAGCGGTGCATTTCCAAAATGCCATGCTCCTTCATATATCTGTTCGACGTTACATATTTGGTGCCAACCCAGTCGGACCATTGTACTGTACAGTAGGAGGGTGCCGCAGTCAACCAAGAGCGCAAGTCAGGCAGCTGTTCTGTTGAGATGCACCAACGCCGTCAGGCATATGAATTCGTCGGCGACTACTCGTTTGGAAGTGATAAATGATGAAGGCCTCAGAGGCACGGCACCTAAGCACACTGCGTTGCGGCTCACGAAAGTATCGTTCAGAGCAAATCGAATGCGCGCTTTCTGCGCATCGTAAGGAGTCAGAATGCCGATTTCACTTGGGCGGATTGTGCCGCATTGTAGCACCGACCGCAAAATCGCCAAGATCGGATCGATCTCTCTGTAGGGGAACACCACGAGCATGCAGTGGTAACGCATGGGGAACCAACAGCCAACTCAGCAAAGGGCATACACAAGCTCCTAAGGCTGTTCGCGTTAATTCCCTAGCAAGTATAAACTAATGCGTTTATTAAGTGTATCATAAACTGAGCATTCGCATTCCGAACAGGGTCAGCCACAGATAGCATGAAACAGCGACGCAGAAAACAGATCTCTAGAGCCAAAACTTACACAAGACTAAATTTGGACGTCCCCATCGACTGCTCCATGTTGGCGAGCCCAGCTGAAATGTCAATGAGGCACACTCGACTGTGAGGGGATGGCCACAAAAAACCAGCTACGGGCGGACGATTGCAGTCGTCGACATCTACATGACATGCATCACAACGCAAGCACTTCCATTAAGCAAATTAGATGGAGCGTCTAACCCCAACATGTCAACATTGGTAAGTGGAAATGCTGTAGGTGAGAGTGTAGCTAAGTCTGTGGTGGCTCCTCACGTAAAGAGCCCCACTTCGCTACATAATATAGGACAGGAGTATGGGTGACACACCTCTGCTAAAGATTTTCCCCTGGTAAAATTGCATATTCGGAAACAGAGCAATTGTCGGGTGCATACGGCGCTGCTCATTCAGCAAGTGAATGGGCGCAATGCCGCTTTTGACGAATCGCTCTAGAAGGGAAACTCCAAGGCTGCAAATGAAAACCGCATAAATAATCCGTCATAAATGAATCTTGTTCCTTCAAGTGGCAGCCAGTGGCCCGACTCACCTTGGGAATTTTACTGGCATTAGCTGTATGATTTCTGTTACAGTTCGATGCGCGTCTTACCCGCGGTCAGCAGCCTCTCGTGATACGATTGTCGACGGAAGTTGCTGATGGTCCCCGATAAGAACCACCGAGCGGCAGCCGTGGCCAAGTGGAATTAAGTTTGATGGCTCTAAGGAGAGAAATACAGAGAAGAGTAGCAGACAAAGCAAACTGGGCAGGATCCCACAGAGACTGTTATGCACACGCGAATGGCGTGTGTCCTGGCTAAAGGGCGCCGTGAGCTGCATATATGGGAAGGCAAAATGCAACATCTTGACACACCGGTTGATTGCGCGCATTCGTCGATAATTACCCTCTCGAAGGTGACATCGTCGAACATCTCGTGTCCACTACCCACGCAAGTCGCGATGATGACATTACCCTTGCGAACTGCCTCCCTCATGAGCATCATGCGCAAACTCCGCGCCTCCCCAGAGTTCTTGTCGCGGATCCTTAAGTAGTCGCGGTACCGTGGGAGATCTGTGGGACCCCGCAAAGAATCAGGAGCGCATGTTACACCAACTCGTACTTTCATACAACTACTTGTAATCCACATCCTCGCATCGGAAATGCTCTGGCTGTGCACTCATCAGCAAAAGAATACTACAACTGCAAAGGAATTACCTTGAATTGACTCCTCCTTCAAATCAGACTCGCTGCCACTGCCAACGCGCACGCTTCGAATACCGCGGTTACTTAGTCCTTCCATAAGATTGTCCGCTAAGCAGATACAGCCAGTTACATGACATCCCACAAGGCAGACAAACGTTCAATAGTAGCAAAACAGTTTCGCAGTTCTCACTCCGTATATCTAGCCGGCCCTAGTGAGCAGAGTCCAAGTCCCTCTGACGAATCCGCATAAGGGTAGTTATCAGAAAAGGCCAAGTGACATCCCAGCGCCAAACGAGAGAGAACTCCATAAACTACGAAGCAGCCATGGCTAACCTGCGACGTTAGAATCTGCAACGGCGAGGATCTTCTTCGTCGGATTCAACCTCTGCCATGCGTCAATAATGGCGCAAGCCACATGTGTCTTGCCCGTGCCCGGTGGCCCTGTGGTGAAAGCAACAATATTTGCAAGAAGCTCTCTAAAAGAAGGAATATAAAAAACATCATTTGAAAGCTGAAAACAAAGAAAAAACAATCAGCTAGAGAAGTCCCAATGTACCTTGAATGAGGGTCAAGCGGTTGGTCATGGCGCTGATGGTGGCATGGCGTTGCGCTTCGTTCAGCGGCAAGTCCGTCGGCAAACGATAACCACTTGCCAACAAATCGTATGACTCGTCCGCTGCGCTGCGGCTAGAAGATGGCGTCTGCCTTCGGGCCTGGAGTGACTGAATAAGAACACAGAAGCAGACCATGCTGCGTTCCCTAGACAAAAAAGGTATCAGTACTAAACCACGAACGGCTGTGCCATACCGGGCAGGGAACAGGTACCTGGGAAGGAACAAAGCTCTTAGTATGCGACTGCTGAGCAAAATCAACATCGTGTGATTGGTACTTACAACTTGTAAGAGAGGCTGCACACGCTGCTTCTTGCAAGAGTCGCCATCCGCCAACTCGTCCAGCTGGTGCAAGGGGTTGTACTGATCGGGGTCCGTGTCGCTCAGTTGTGGTACAGGTCCGCCTGAAGTTGTAAGATTATCGCAGCTGCGAGGAATACCGATTCAGCACTGCTCGTTTCATTTGACAGAAAGCAGTTCTGCCATACAAACCACAGTGTCGGGTAAAACAGAAACTAGGGAACGGCTTACGGCCTGAGACCTGTTCAGCAAGAGGTTCGCTTGTATGAAGGATCAAGTAACGAATCTCTGGCGCGAAGACATAAGTAGGCGGCGATTTCTGCAAGACGCAAGGAGAGCAAAAAAATAACAGGAAGCTAACACTACACCATATGTGACAAATTTAAGGTTATTTTCAAAGAACAAATGCCATCCCAAAGTTTAAATGTGCTGTAATTCTCTTCCGTCTGGTTTCCATGGAAAAATGCCTGCCGTGCTACCCCAGACTCTGCTTCAACTTAAAGAAAACGAACTGCGTGCAAGCAAGCGAAAACAAGCTGACCGACCCCGGCAGGATGCTTCGACATTGTAAGCCCCCGGAGCGCCTGGACCATGCGGTCGTGTGTCACGGCAGGCGTGAGGTAGTAAAGCTTGAACTTCAAAGTAGCTGGTCAAAACAACACATCGAAAGCGGGAAAGTCAGGGTCCAAACATAGTCAGTCGCATTCCACTAAAAGCCGCTGGCTCGTTCATGGAATTCTGCAGGACATAAGACTCACTGAAGACCTCAGGGTATTTCTTGACTTCAGCCGTTGCCACACGAATATTCACGTTCATAGATTCTGAGAAGTCCCCTTTGACGCTTGTCACCACGCCAACAAAACAACGTTGCTGCGCAGACCAACGCACAGCTCCTGTGTCGTTTGAAACCCTACGTCATCGATCACGGCTACGCCACCGTCAGAAATGCATTGTACAGAGCAAAAACGTCAACTACACTGCCAACAGACCAACTGCTCATAATGAGCGTTCAACATCCATCCGTTCCAGCGCCATTTGCGTAATTGTGCAGCTAAGCACCGCGTGCTCCAGATAATAGTAATGATCGGCATCGCAAGCAAACTCACCCATGACTCTTCTTCGGTGAAAGTGTGAGCGTCGGCCGGTCTCAGGAGCACGATGTCATCTTCCCGGAACTGCACGCTTCTGAGAAGCATGCGTTCTTCCTCTGCGGACACAGGCAAAACACTACCATTCTACCTGCAACCTCTGTTCGAACAACCCTCGGTCAAGAGATGTCTCAGATTCCCATATACCGCAACAGAGTACACGAAAATCCATTCGTGTATCCATGCTAACCGAAATGTGAGGTAGTTCTCTATGCACTTACCTCTGAGAAACGTTGAGAAAGAAAACACAGGGAAGGCCACGGACTTGCACGTGAGCAGGACGTGCTTACCCTCCCCGAGATCGGCAAAAACACGGCGGTCGCTGATGTTAGTTGCTAATTGGGCTTGCCACTCCAAGGCCAACATCAGCCTGAAGCGCAAGACGGATAGGAGAGATGGTGCTGCTTATGTCGCAGCTGTAAGCAAATTGTGGTCTCTTCATGCTAAA
>JRZD01020103.1:0-11032 GCA_000826945.1 Eimeria nieschulzi
AAACCGTTAAAATCAAAGGCATTACGTTTTCCGCAAGGGTTTAGGAGCAGCACTACTCTCTCTGTCTCTTTCTGCCCCAGGTTGCCTATGGTTTGCTGTCGCTCGTTGTCTCTTTTTGTGTGTTGCTGTCTCTCTTCGTCTGTCTCCCTTTGTGTGTTGTTGTCCCTCCTTGTCTGCCTCTATTTGTGCGTATTGTGAGCTGCCTCGGCAGAAAGAAGGAGACAAGACATTAAAGTTCCTTGGTGAGCCGCACGACTCTCTCTGCTGCCTCGTTGAAGTCGTTGACGGCCTCAATGCGCAAATTCGCCACCTCCGGATCCGCAAAGGCAGCGCCAAGCAGCTTCTCCGCCTGGGCCTTGTTCGTTCCCTCCAAACGAATCTGCAAGCCACAGACAACGAGGAAACAGACACCAACACATCCGCTATACTTGTTCTAGACAGCAACAGCAGCAGCAGCAGCAACAGCAGCAGCATCAGCAGCAGGAAAGTGATAGCGTACGACGATGGGTTTGGTGAATCCGACTTGTCGGATGGCTTTGAGGAGTCCCTGGGCGATAATATCGCACCGCATGATGCCTCCGAAGATATTCACAAGGACGCTCTTGGCCTGTCTGTCTCTTTGAATGATGCTGAGGGCCTGCACAATTTGCTCCTCATCGGCTCCTCCACCCACATCAAGGAAATTTGCCGGCGATCCGCCCTTCAGCTGAATGAGGTCCATGGTGGCCATGGCCAGGCCAGCGCCGTTCACCATGCAGCCAATCTGCCCCTCGAGTTTTATGTAATTTAAACTGAATTTCTCCGCCTCGAGCTCCCCCGGGTCTTCTTGTGTTTTGTCACGCAGGGCAAAAGTTTCCTTCTGCCGAAATTGGGCATTGTCGTCGAAGTTCAGCTTGGCGTCGCACACTCGCAGGGCCCCCTCTTCTGTCCGCACGAGAGGGTTTATCTCCACCAGCAAGCAATCTCTCTCTTTGAATATCGCATGCAAGTTGTAAATCAAAGCGGCCAACTCCTTCCGCTCAGATTCCGACGTCAGAAGCATCCTGTCCAGAAACTCGTTTAGGGCGGGCTCCTCTATCCCTGATGCAGACAGACACACACACCCACAGACAAACACACCCATATCTTGCTGCTGCTGCTGCTGCTGTTGCTATAGAGGGCTGAGGGGAATTGTTGGCTTGCCCTTGAAGAGATCGATGGGCATCTTGATTATGGACTCGGGGTATTTGTGTGCGATATCTTCAATGCTGGCGCCGCCCATCGCGCTGCAGTAACAGCAAAGGCAGCAGGCGGCTGAGAGAAAGAGATCGCCTCTTAAGGAAATTTGCAGTACCAAAATGCGCAGCAAAAGGCTCCTTAGCTCTCCTATCTGCATTGCCTCTGAGGCGTTTGTCAGCCTATTTGTCTCACACTTCCCCCCCACTACTCTCACCTGCCGATCAGCACCGGACCCCCAGAGACTCTGTCCAGAAGCATGGCGACGTACATCTCCCTCTGAACTGCAAATTGTTCGCAGATAAGAACGACATTGCAGGGCTTGCCTTCTGCCCCCGTTTGCTTCGTTACTAGAGTATTTCCCAGCATGCGGCTTGCCACGTCCGCCGCCTCCTCTGCCGTCTTGCAGCTGTGGACTCCCCCCTGAAAACCATTTTCCTTGAAGTGACCGAGACCCCTGCCCCCAGCCAACACCTGAGCTTTGACCATAATGCTTTTTCCTGGGTTTCGCTGCTGCAGCTCTGCAGCTGCTGCCCGGGCTTCTTCGGCTGTACGCACAGGTCGAAAATCCGGCGTTTGAATTTTGAACTGCTTCATCAAATTCATCGACTGATACTCATGCAGATTCAAGTTTCTGCGATGCTGCAAATAAGCGGCAGCTGCCCGCCGCCCGCCTCCAAGAACGCTCAGCCCGTGGGTTCCCCCACGGGCCCTGAGGAGGCTTCCTCCTCCAATAAACCGTGCGATCTGATCCATTTGCATGCAGCAGATGAGATAAATGTGCTTTAAAGGAACGTCAATAACCGTTCTCTAGCGATCGTGGGGACCCGCAACGGTGCCTGCTGGGGATGATCAATCCCGGCCAAACACACGGTCGAATTGTTTAAGGACAAATTTGGTTTGCAAGTATGCAAGTTTCCCCAAATTTTTCCAAGTAGAGACAGCTAGAGGGGGCTTGAACGCCAGCTCTGCCCTCCTGCCAGCCCCATTCAAGTCCGAAGAAGGCATCTGCTAACGGAAAGGAATAAACTCAAGGCTTAAATGTTTTTTTATAAAGTCTGCTTCGTGTAGCGTTGGAAACAGGTACATTATTCGCAGCATATACTCTTTACCATGCAGATGCTGCTACTGCCATCTCCTCTTTGGTATCCTCTATCTATCACTGTAATGCTTGTGTTAGGCTTTGCGGTGTTTGTCTGTTTGTTATAACTCGGAATTTTTTTAATTAGTGCTTCCAGTTAACTTTGAGTGGAACTGGTATGCATGCGCTTGTGAGGAGCAGTAGCCCAGCTTCTCGGATTGGATGCTCAGATAGAACAGATAACCAGAAGACACGAATTTTACAGAGAAAAAACAAGTGCAGCAAAAAGTACACAGCCTTTGCTATTCAGAACAGACAAATTTTAGAAGTCAAGTGAAGAGAATAACGGAAGGTGACACAAAAAACCTGCAGAGAGAACTAAATATACTCCGACTTGACACAGTTTCTTCTGAAGACAACCCAAGGGCACATTGTGAACGTGTGAAAGAAGAGCTGCGAGAAGGAAAAACAAAACTAAAATCCCAACTACGTCTTGCCAATGCACTTGGAGATATAAAGAAATGCATAATACAAAAGTTAGAACTTCTGGAGGTGTAACTGAGCTAACAAATATTGAAACTGCTGCGGGCAGGACTGCCAATGGTATGCAGCATCAGGCTCTTCCAGGTGTACCAAGATGGATCAGCTAAACTTCGGAGAAGGGAATGCAGAGAGACTTTCAGAATGTTAGGCTTTTTTAGCAGCGGCACGGACCGAACTGAAGGCCAACGCTGTGACTGAGGACGCGTTGTTGTGTCCTGTTAATGCATATACTCGATATTCGAGTGTTTGTCTGTTTGGTACCACTTCGCGTTGTCCTAATTAATGTCATAAGTTGTCTAGGTGTGGAGGGATTCAGCCTGTGTCCGCGAGAAATACTAGCCCAGCAAATCAGATTGTATGGTTGGATGCGTGGCTGGTCAGGCGCATTGTCGCTTGGATGTGCTCAGGGCGTGCAGCATTATTGCCTCAGCGGGCAAGTTTAAAAAGGGCAGATTTGTGTGGGGACTAGCTGTTCTTATTTTATTGTTTTGTGTTTGCACTTTGACCTTTCAGCAAAACCAAAGTAAAGCCGTGTTACTCGGTGGCCAGCATGGCTTGCTTCTCTTAAAAAGAATTCGCAGATTACGTCGAAGCACAAGCTGCAAAGAGGAGATCTGAATGTCTAGTTCATTATCAACACGTTCAGATTAAGCTGCAAGGTGAACTAAGGCGATAGATAACCCAAGATTTGAGTGACACCCCAAGAATGCCTACAGTAGCCAAGGCAAGCCACTTTTCTGATAGCCTCCAGAACGCTAAGGGAAGAAGCTTATCCGCAAAGGGAGGCTGAGCAGCGCTCCGCTCCAAGCACTGTATTCGATTCCGCCAAGCGCCCTGAAAGCCGACAAAACTCAAAACTAGGAAGAGAAGCTAATATATGTAATTATGGCGTTTTGAAAAAGAGCACACGAGCGTTCACTGCAGTGCAACGAAATCCCTGAAGGCGCCCTAGAGAGGGTGGCCGCACCCACAGCTGGGCGGGCTTCCCACATCCTCCCCTCAATGAAAACTTTATTTTGATTCGTTAGGGAGACCGAGCAAATCGCAGACTTTGCCTAGATTTTGATGTGGAATTTCAAGTCCCTTCGAGCGCTTTCACCTACCCTATGCTTAACCTATCTTTTCATTTTTGATGTGGAATTTCAAGTCCCTTCGAGCGCTTTCACCTACCCTATGCTTAACCTATCTTTTACATTTTCCCAAAATTTAAAAAACCAAACAGAAAACGGTAAGTCTCTCCTTTGAAAAAGAAAAGGGGTTTCTCTTTGAAATTAGCCATAAGGCCTTAAATATGGATGCATCTAGGGGAAAAAGCCTAACCCGATTGGCAATCGTTAACTGGCACAAGCCACCAAAGGGCACAAACCCGTTGTGAGCCCTGGCCGTTTCCCAAATGGGCAGACACCTCAACTACAATGGTGTTTGTGGTTTTTCCTCAACACCCATACAGACTAAGGAGCCATTTCCGATTTTGTCATAAGTCGAAAAAACATTCAAAACAACTTTAAAAAGCGTTAAACAAAATGTAGTACATTTTTTAACTTTCATGTGGCATGTTTGTAGTTCAGCGCAAGAGGGCTAGAGACTGGGTCAGGCAAAAGCTTCGCAAAACGAAGAGGCACCTCTGAAAATCTGAACAAGGGCGAAACCGGGAACACAGAAGGCGCTTCACATTACAAGAATCATTGATTGAGAACCGCAATACTATTAAAAACTTAATATGTATCAACCGCCAGCTGACATTGCGGAGGGATACGGGGGCGACAGCTGCAGGTGAGCTCGACAAACAGACTGTACGGGCATCCGAAATAGAAGCCCGACTACGGAGAAGAATGGAGGCCACGGCGTCACTTTACAGGGAACTGGAATATACTAAATACGACAAACTAACTGTGAGTAGAGAACTCATACTCTTCATTCTGAACCTTAAGGGAGACGCAAGCTAAACGAAGAGAGAAGGCCCTTCCCTTCCAAACTCTGAGTTAAACTAGTAAACCCTTGTCTAACAAAAGTTGGCTTTTTGAGGCACGGATTTCTGCGTAGGGAGGCACAACGGAGATCTCAGCAAACAACAGCACACCCGAAACCATTATGTTCTCACCCCTGAAATGTCGATTTTAGGTGCCTGAATTTGTAGGGAAAACGATCAAAAAAGAGAGCAACAAAGAGAAAAGCACAGCAGAAGACACCTTGAGCAGTAGACAGAGACAAGACCTCAGCGACAGCAACAAGGGCGCCTTCACCGAGCGCTAGTGGTAATCTCGGCCGCCTCTCTCCACTGCATGAAAATAGCAAACGGGCAGGAAATATTCAAGCTCGCACATCATTTGCCCAAAATGCAAAGGCAGATATTTGTTTCCACGAATATTTCGTTCTCAGCAAACGCCTGCTGGTGGAGGCGAGCGCAGATTTCGATACGTCCAGAGAGCGAGGAGACCCCTGAGGGTGCCTGCAGAGCCTGAAACCGTTTGGTTTTTTTCTAGGCGGTTTTTTTTTGTAGATGGTTTTTGAATAATGCTCATGCTTTTGTGGTTTTTTAATTCAGGGCTACTACAGCTATGGAAAGCCTCAGTTTCCGTACTCCCGGCAGCCCTTGTAGGTTCGCTTGGAGTTAAAAGGCCATGGAATGCCGCTGGTTTTAGCAAATAATAATTTTTTAAAATTTGCATTTATTTTAGTGTTTATTTGACGTGCTGGGATGAGTACAGTATGCCTGCATATGGCCTGTAGCGAGAACAAGCGGATCCCCAATGGTCATGTAGAAGGTGAAGGGTTTAAAAGAAAAAAACCTCTTGTGTTTGTTTTTGCAAATTCCTCTCTCTCTTCATTAGATACGGGCGATGAGGGGCGTGAGTCACGTCCTAGGCTGGGCCCTAGTGGCGGCATGGCTCGTTGCCTCTTTCTTTTCAGCCTCTCCTGCCGACGCCGTGAGCCTGAAAGTGTCTTCTGCGGCTGAGGCCCTCTCCAAACCCCGCGGCGGCCAGCCGAACAGGAATTGGAGTGGGACGTTCCTCCAGACAGGCGCCGGAGCCAACATCGGGAAAAGAATAAAAAGACTGGGGCGAAGCTTGAGGAGAAAAATGAAAATAAAATCTAAACGCGGTCGCTCCAAGAGGACCAAGTCGGTGAACGGCAGGCTTAGGCATGAAACCCGGGCAAGAGCGCTGCGAGAATTGCAGTTAGGCATGTTCTACCTCCCTGAGGAAAAGGACAGCGAAGGCAGCAGCTCTGAAGATGAAGGAAGCTCTTCCGATTCAGACTCGAGCAGCATTGTGCAATCCTCCTCGGAGGGTTATGTAGGGGACCAAGAGCAGAGCCCCTCTGGTTCATCTGCGGAGAAACCCTCTTCGGATTCTGGGGCGAGTAAGTCATCAGGCGAGGGTACGGATGGCAGTGAGCAAGCAGATAGCACAACAGAACCACAGGGCTCCGCGCAGCCTGCCAATGATTCCTCTAACTCCCAAGAAACTCCCCCGCCCTCCGGAGAAAAAGACCAAAATTTTCTTTCTCCTCCTTCCCCTCTGCCTCTCCGGCCCCCCTCTACCTCATCTGACTCCGAAACCCCTCCTTCGCCTCCCGATTCTTCTCCTACCTCTCCTCCGCATTCCGAGTGGCCGACTCCCCCCACGCCTGGAGTGCCGCCTACCAAGATGTGGGATCTCGAGAATTTGCCGCCTCCCCCTCCGCCGCCGCCTCTTCCGTCGCCCGAAGAAGAAGAACCCCCAGATTTCACTCCTCTTCCGCCTCCTCCTCGAGCGCGCCCAAGAGCAGCCCCAGAAATCACTTCTCCTTCGCCTCGTCCTCGGGCGCCCCCAAGAGCAGCCTCAGCTGCCACCCCTCCTTCGCCTTCTTCTGAGTCTCCTTCTCCCCCAGCCCCAGGAGCACCACCACCACCGCCACCACCTCCGCCCCCCCCCCCACCCCCACCCTCACCTCCTCCTCCTCCGCCGCCTCCTCCGTCACCCGCAGGAGAAACTCCAATTCCCGCTGCTCGTCGCAGGGCCCCAGCTTCTAGCCTCCGCTCAGGCGCAAGATCCCATCGAGCCAGTCTTGTGACATCAGCATCCCTTGCCAACGCAAAAGGCAAACTCAAAAAAGCGTCAGAAAGAGATTTCAGCAAAAGCGAGGACAGTGCATCCGAAGGATCCACACGAGGCCCACCTAAGTGTACGTCTCTGTTGTCTCTCAGGGTCATCGGATTGTGAGAGTACAATGCGATGATCTCCCTAAAACAATCCTACTGTCATGTCTCTCTCTGTTTTTTTTTAACTCTCATTGTCGCGTTCGCTCTGTAGCTACCTCTTTCTCGTTCTCTCTGTCTTTCTCTCTGTCTCCCTCTGGCTCTGTCTCCCTCTGACTCTGTCTCTCTCTGTCTCTGTCTCTTTCTGTCTCTGTCTCTCTCCGCCCCTCTCTCTGCCTCTCTCTCTCTCTGTCGTTGTCTTTTTTGCTGTTTCTCTCTGCCTTTCTCTCTGTCTTTCTGTCTATATCTGTCTCGCAATCCGTCTCTCTCAATCCCTGTGTGCGTTTCTCTCTATCTCCCCCTATCTCTGTGTTTGCCTGTCTCTCTCTGTCTCTTCCTCGCTGTCTCTCTCTGTTTCGGTCTAGCTCTCTCTCTCTCTCTCTGTCTCTTTTTCCTTGTTTGTCTCTTCTTTCTGTCAGTTGATAACGGTCTCTCTGTCCTAATGTCTCTCTGTTGCTTCATGTCCCCAAGATCTCTCTGCTGCATCTCCTTCATGCTCTGTGCGTTCCCTCCGTTCAGCCAAATCGGATCTAAGTCACGGCGACCTAATGGCAGCCCTCAAGGAAAAGATCCGTAGCAGGAGGGAATCCCTCGAAAGGAATTCAACCAAATCATCCGACAGCGAAACCGATGGAAAAAGCGAATGGGATTAGTCGCTCTGCCTCTCCCACAGAAGCCTCAGAAACTCCAGAGGCAGGAACACCAGCAGCTCCGTGAGACTTTCATCTGCTGCCTCTTGGCCTTGAGAGGCGAAGCTGCAGCCCCTTGTGCGGCTGCTTGCTGACCTGCCTTGGAATCAACTGTCTCCTCTTCGCCCTCGCCTCACGTGTCCCGCTGGTTTCTCTTCTTAGCTAAAAGGGCGGCTTAGACACAGATTGCAATTTTTGATATTTTTGTGCCACTTCCCTTTGATGGGGTCCAGCGGGTGCTAGCATTTGCTAGCTAGAAGTCGTCGATTTGTTCTTAAAAGGCACACGCAGAGACGGAGAAAAGGCAACGGCAAGGCCCGAGCCTGACACTCAGAGACAATGAAATATAGCGAAAAGGAGAGACAGAACGAGAGATCCAGGGAAATGTATGAAACGAGAGAGACAGAACAAGAGAGAGATAGAGAGATAGAACGGGAGGCTCAATCTTTCCCAAACGAGCCCTTCCGATGGCATGTATACCGCGTTCTTTGTCTCTATTGCTACTTTGCTACGCAGTCCGTCCTTTTCTCTAGTTCGAATATCCGCTCCCTTCCCGCTTTAGGGATGGGCGTTAGGGACGTTTCGCCTTGTCGAGTCGTGAGACGTTGCTTGGAACGCCCGTGCTGAGGCCTCTGCTTAGAGGCCATAAGCAGCAACAAGAAAGAGCAGCTTCAGAAGAGTTCGTTCCCCAAGAAGGATGCCCTTCTCCGGCGTGCTTCTTTGAGGCCTTAGTGCCGTCTTGAGCAGAGCCAAGCGGGAAGGGATGCGGCCAAGATGCAGCTAGCCTCCATCCTCACCAGCCACGCATCCCAACAAACAACCCGAGGAGCTGGCCAACACTGCCCCTCACAGACGCAGGCTTCCTAACTCTTCACTCCGAGACAACTTAGCACTTTAATTAGGACAACTTGAAGTGGCAACAAACAGACACCCCAATATCCAGCATATGCCCTCACATGCTGCAGTGTCCTGAGCACGTGGGACGGGAGACATAAAGGATTTCTCTTTGGCTTAGAACAACCCCGTTAGTGCGTTCAGTGCCTCTGGGAGGCAGCTGCGGGAGGAGCTGGCGGAGAGTGCCTCCGAGGCTCTCTTGAGTCTCTGAGCCTCCCCGCATGGCCTCAGCCTCAAACCGACGTCCTCAGTGGAGCCTCACCCGTTGCTGTCTTTTTCCGCGGTTCAGAAATAGCCTCGAGGGACGAAGTAAGGCAGCAAAGTAGCCACAACAAAAACTCATCCGCAGGCATCTGCCTCAGGAGCAAGCAACGCAGCAAGCCCTCAAAAGACCAGCAGTAGCTGCCCCTCCCAAGAATCGTCGGGACAGCCGTGGCTTCCCTCCTTCTGGAGGCAACTCGGCGAGCAAGGCTGCTCTTATCGAGACTGTTCTTTCGGATCCACAGAGGGTGGCAGCAGAAAGGAGGCACCAGAAGGGAAGGAGACACCAGGAAAGAAACTTCGGAGTCTTTTTCCAGAGATCCTTTGCAACACTCCACTTGCCACCACCGCCAGCAGCGCAAAACAAGCCAGCCTCAAGAGGAGAAAGAAACAAGTGAAACGAGGGAGACACCCGAAGAGTATTTGTACGGGCAAGAGCAAAGCTGCCTGCCAATACCCAAGTGTCTCCTTCAACAGAAAGAGGCGGGAATCGCAAGCCCACGAGCCCCACAAAAGGACACAGGAGGATGGAGGTCAGCCACAGCAGCACAAGGACAGGCCAAGCAAGCAGCGCCTCCTCAGCAATGCTGTCCCTGTCTCCGCTCCTCAGGATGGAGACAGGGGGCTTTAAGAGTTTCTAAGATGCTCTATTTTTCGGTCTGTAAGGGGCTGGCTTTGCTGTGTCGAGTTGCGTCTTCCCTTATGTGCTGTTGCTGCTTGCTGCTGCTGTTGCTAAGGGCCCCTAGGGTATACAAGTAGGGGACCTTGGCTGCATCTGCTTCATTGTTTCAATGTCTCTTTTCGAGCTTGTGCTTCCCTTCGCCTCTCTTGCTCGGAGACAAACATGTAAGAGAGCATGGGTGTTAGAAGGCTCAGCTATGGCGACAAGGCAGAGAGGGAGTGGCCCGCGGGGCTGAGCCTGCTGTCTCTTGATTCCTTCTGGCCACATCTTCAATTGTCTCTGTCTCCAGCGCTGCTCGGGTGCCTTGTGACATCCAGTCCCTCCCAATTTGCTCGTTTACGGCCAAGCAGTTGCCCCTGTGGGCGGTACTTTCATTTTTATTGATTTCTCCTTCATTTTGTGATTTACCCTCAATTTCATTTTATTGGGGATTTACCCTCAATTTCATTTTATGGTTTCTAGGGTTTCGAGTCTGCAGACCCGGCAGGCTTGGGGGTTTGCTAGCCATAGAGGCACCCAGCATCACCAACTAACTCGCCTGTATGACAGAGAGACAGAAGAGACTAGCTGAGAGGAGGTGGGAACAGACGGATGCCAGCAGTGCGCTCCCCGCCACCAAAGCGAGTAGAGAGAGGCCATCTGCAGTTGTAGACCAGCAGCAGCAGCAGCAGCAGCAGCAACAGCAGTAGCCAGACCAGCAGGTGGAGAGAGAGTGCACGGCGTCGCAGACAGGGACAAGGCCCTGTGCGGTCGGACTGGTTTGGCAGAGAGAGAGGGGCTGCTTTGCTACCGGCAGGAGGGAGCAGAAATTCAAAGGCCTTGCAGACAGACGGGAGGAGATCCTCTTAACGTCGCCCTTCTCTGTCTCCTCTCCTGTCTCTACTTCCTCTCCAGAGGAGAGGGATGCATGTGGACTGTGGCAAGGTTTGCTCCCTATAATTTTGGGCTTAGGGTTTAGCAAGCCATTATTCGAGAGAGGGTTTGAAGTTTAGAGGCGGCTGTTCCGTCAGGACAAAGTCGCTAAACTTCACACAGGAAAATGTCTGCTCCTGCTGCAGCTCTTGCTGCTGCAGCTCTTGCTGCTGCTGCAGCAACGGCGGAATCACCCGCAGGTTTGGAAAGGAGGCCTCAGCCCTTGAGCGAACGCCCCAATCCCCAAATCCTCAATCCTACTGCCAAGCAGAAATTGGGATTCCGTTGCTGCTGTTGCTGCTGCTGTTGTTGCTGTTGCTGCTGCTATTGCCGCTGCTGCTTCTGCTGCTGCTGTTTCTGTTGCTGCTGCTATTGCCGCCGCCACTGCTGCTGCTGCTGTTTCTGTTGCTGCTGGTTCAAGGAGACAGACGCTTGGGGTCGCGAGGAAAGAGCGACACACGGCGGATGTTTCCTAAGCCTGGGGAGGGACACCAACACACCAAACCCTAAACCCT
>JRZD01020104.1:0-20369 GCA_000826945.1 Eimeria nieschulzi
TGCCGCTGCTGCTGCTGCCGCTCGTCTGCGGGGTGTGGGGCCTGGGATAAAGTGCACCCAGAGCTCTCCTGAGGCTCTCGCTTCTCCAGAAAACGCTCCCGTGCCTCTGTAAGCCGATGCTGTTGCTGTTGTTGCTGCTGCTCTTGCTGCTGCCGCTGTTGTGGGCGTGGCTGTTCCTGCGGCTGCTTCTGCTGTTGCCTTTGACTCATGTCATCACCAGATTCGCTGCTGCTGCTGCTGAGTACGATCTCCTCACGTTGCCGCACGAGTCCCACTGTTGCCGCATGAGAGAAGGAGTGTGCAGCTGCTGCAGCGTCAGCGGCGAATGAATCAGTTGCAGCAGTGACACAATCCATACCAGAAAACCCCCTGCTACAGTGGCCCTCATGGCCAACCTCAGCCCTGGGCAGTCCGGATTGAGAGACCCCCCGGTGCGGATGCTGCTGCCACCCCTGTTGCTGAGACATCTGCTGATGCTGCTGGCGAGTTGCCTGCTGATGCTGCTGTGGGGTAATCCGCTGCTGTTGCTCCTGGTGTAGCAGGTGTTGTTGCTGCGGCGGAGGCGGCGGTGGCGGCGGTGGGGGTGGCACAGAGGTAGACGACGCATGCTGCTGGTACTGCGACTGCTGCTGCTGCGGCTGCTGGTAGGTGTTCGGGTATCGCCGGTGGTGGTACCGGTGGTGGTGGTGCAGCTGCTGCACGTGGGCCCCCGCCGCCTGCTGCTCTGCTCGAGAGTTTGATCGCATAAGAAACTCATGATTTCCCCCTTCTGTGGACCTCTGCTCCTCAAATTTATTACCTTGGGGGGTTCCCATGTTGCTCTGATGTGGCCGGCTGCCGTGGACTTCTCAGGGGAACTCACGAGACCTTTGGAGAACCTCCCTGTTCAATTTTAAAATGCTTGAGTCCAGATATCCATAGAAAGACCTGCAAAGGATTTATAAGCCAACAAAGACACCGGGAAAAATTCTTGCACCAAACGCCTCCAGCTCGGTTACCCCCAGAGCTTCTCAAGTGTGTCGGATCAGCACCCAATTGGAGCCCTCTACAGAGACCCTATAAAAACGGAAGCTTTCAGCAAAAAGGGGGCCTCAGCTGTGTGAAAAGGAGGTACAGGAGGCCAAGGAGGCAAAGGAATACATGTGACCCATTTTGGCTTGACCCCCCTTACTTGACAGACTACGCAACGTGAAATTAAAATCTGGAACGACAAAAAAATATATCGTTACTTCGCTACTCTTGTTCTGCAAGGAGGAAAAATGAAAAATGAATGTGATGTGGGACCTGCATGTGGACAGGCTCAACAACAGCCAGCTAAATGTACTGTCCTCAATGGACAAGTGGCGGGTACAATCCCAAACCAACAAAAGCGACCTTACTCCAATTGTTTAGAGGGTTTTAACTAGACCTGGAATTAACAAGGCAAACCAAGCCCCTCTACTAAGATTTCAAGAGGAATCTTGTGTGCGGCAGCAGTGGTCAGATGTAACATGTTAGTGTGTATGTCTTGCAGTATCGAGTTCCGTAGGTGGCCGGCATTGTTGGCCAGCCATTGTTAACATTCCTGATGGCAAAGGTATAGTTTTGGCATGCGTTTGTTTCATAGGCCGTTTCCTGTCTTTGTGTTCATGGATTCCACGAAATGTGTTAGGTGACGCAATGGTATTGAGCAGGCAGTTACACGAAAAAAAAATCTTTGCCTTTCCTCTTTGTTACATCTCAGGATTCAATGTTTTTTTTGGAGGCTGCACTGGTCCTTACAGCGTTAGGTGGAATGGTTACGCCTGTGTATGTGAACAGTAGAACAACTCCTCGGATTTTGTGCTTGAATCTGTACATGCCTTTGGTGCTCATTGGCTTCACCTTGGTCGCATCTCCTGGCCGCTTGGCTGTCCCGAGGCGGGCATAGCCTTAGGCATGCAGGCTTTGATCCTTCTGGGAAGTGAATATTTTAAATATCGTTACGTTTTGGGGCCTCTAAGCAGAGGCATAAGTACTCCGCTAATGCGCCGGTGCACTGCAGGCTTAGACTTGCATGGTTGCTCCGGCTCCTCCTTAGAACCGAGAATTTCACACCGCAGGAATTTCCAGGTGGATGATAGAACGGGTCCTGTAACATCCTAAACTGAGTGTTAGCGAGATACAGCTAGCACCTTAAAGATTAGTTCACCCGCACTTCTATACACATTATACATAAAACCACACATTATATATAATTGGTTAGAGCAGTACTAGCTATCCATAGCAAGCTGGTGCAGCCCAACACCCCAGTACACGAAGGGACAGGCGTGAGGCTACTAAGGCTGAGCTATGGCAAGGGCACAAATGAACAGAAAAAACCATGGACGGGAAACTATGTCGTCAAGTGGCATATTTTAGCATGTTGTGGTCACTGGCCATGCGAAACCGCTCCTGCATAAGGCAGGATTTAGGGCGTTACACAGCAACATTTGCGTTCTTCTGGAAACTTCAACAAGACATTATAAGAGCCAGTCAAAAGTTTGGACAAAAAGGTTCGCCGGTTGGAGGGCAAGCTTAAGCATCTGGAGCCACATCAACTGTTCCGAATCCAACAGAACCAACGAACTCAGACCCGGATTCCCACTTTTGACACTACAGTAGAGAAGCGCACTATAGTTGGAAGGCGTTTAGTATTATCTATACAGATACGTTGCATTTGGAAAGGCAAAATTGTCATGCCGCTAGAAAGCCTCTTGTAAGCTTGGCTATTCTTGTAAAGGTCGCATGACATTGTAAAAGTAGAACTTCGTGCGGGGTTGCCTGAATCTTGAATTCTTGTCAGTTCAACCTGTTGTCTGATCTGGATTTGTCCTTTAAGATCTGGACCTTCAGATCTTCTCGGTTAGGTCGTAAATCAAACTCGACCTTAGTCTGAACTTTTTCGTAGAAGTAAACAACCTATACGAGGTTTGGGGACTTTGGGACTGACACAATCCATCGATATTCATGTACGGCAAATCATCCGGAAACCCTATACCCTGCTCCGCCTTCCATAAGGAGCCATAATAAACTCTAGCCCAACATTTTCAAAAGACCAGAAGCACTATGGTTTAAAGCCATTCAAAGGCTGAGTAAGGCTTGCGTCCAAGAGAGGAGAAGGGAAGACAGGGCCTCGCTAAGTCAGCCACATCATCCGGGAGGGTTTGGAGAACACTTGGTTTTTACACGCGAGTGTACGAAGAAAGGGCAGGAAGACAAACAAAAAACTTAATATAGGAAGCGTTTTGCAGTGACGTTCGAAGTTGGCTACTATGTTTTGGAAGGGACGCGCTCTACGACATGCACAAGGTAAAGACCAGTCGAAGAAGTTCGCAAAGCTGGCTTGGGCCATTTGCGATTAGCTCATATGCCAGCGCATTTGCTTATATTGTTGATCTACCAGCAAACAAGTAATGCTATCGGTCTATTAATATTGGATTCTTACTGAAAGTTAGAGGGTCCACCATTTACCCAACAACCCTGACTACACAGAGGCCTGTGCTTCGGAAGACCGGGAGGTCCTGGAAACCAGGACTATTACGCGTCGGGGAAGAATGAAACGGAACGAGTTTTTAATTAAAAGGCGAGAGAAAGCCAGTCGAAGTAGAGTGCCGAGGAACAGCCGCGGGAAGCTGTAGCGCAGGAAGACCTGTTATTTTGGGATCGGCAACAGCTAACACAAGCAGCAGCTTAATGTTAGACGACGCCGACGAGCATTTTTCATGTTATATTACGTTAAAAATCAAAGCTGAAGTCACTTTTATTTTATTGAACCCCCAAATATCTCCATTAGTTCATCTTTATTTTCTGCTCGTTATATCAAGTTTCATTGTCAACGGTGTTTAGGGATTAACGCTGCTGGGTCAGCTCCGGTTCATATGATTAACCTTGGGGCCTGCACGGGGGGCCCCTGAGCCCGTGGATCCACGCCTTCCGGGAATGCTTCCCTGAGAGCTTAGCATCTAGGGGCTACAGTGAGCGCTTTGTGGCCGTTTCTGTGTTTAACATTGTTCTGCTATGGGGAAGAGGGGAGCTGCACGGTATCGCCATCTCGAGTCAGGAGGCGAGTGCCTCGTCTGCATCCGCCTTGGCGGGGAGTAGGAGCAACAAGAATTAAACGCCTGCGTTTCCCTTTGATCGCCTCAGTAACATGTCCCATCTATTTTTACGGGATTTTGGTTGTTAAACAACCCTGGGTAAGGAAACGCGATTTTCTGGGCAGCAGGATCAGCGGCAATAGAGGCATCATCAGCAGCAACAACGGCGACAAGGTGGACCGTCCTTCGTATGAACGCATCAGGACAGGCGTCTTAAGAAGAGGGTCAGGTGTAGCATGTTGGTGCAGATGTTCGGTATTGCAGTTGTCTGTTTCTTATAATCTAGAATTGTCCTAATTAATATCCTAAGTTATTTTTGAGTGGAAGGGTTAAGCATATGTATGTGAGGGGCACTAGCCCAGTCTCTGTTTTTGGATACATGTGTGTCCAAGGCACAGCCTAGCTGCACCTTCGCCCCACTCTCTTGTCGGTTGGCGCTACTGAAGGCGGCATGCCCTCAAAGAGGCAAGGCTGAGAAGGGCAGACTTCTTTGGGGGCTAACTGTTCTAAAGCAATCGATCGTGTTAGTACTTATGGCCTGTAAGCAGAGGTCTAATTACGACCGTTACACTATACCTACATTCGGGGCTTGGCTGTACTAAAAACGGCATAGCCTCAGAAAGGCATGGATTGAGGGTCATACGTCCTCTGAGGGTCTGAAAATTCTAATCATGGTTAGGTGCTTAGGTAGAGGCTGAAGTGCGACAGGGATATGAGCCCTATGACCACTCATTGGCACCATGCAAGAACCAATCCCCGATCCTCGTTAATATAATGTACTTTTCTTCCATTAAAACGCAAAAAAAGGAAATTAGAGGAAGTTGGGGAGAAGGGAGGGGGCGCTAGGGATTGATGTGGCTGGCTGGTCGACGCCTGGAGCAGGACAGCCAGAGCGGAGAGGGATGGGGCCCTCAGCTTCTCATCTTCTTAAGACGCCTCCTTCTGAAGATGAATACATTACTCGAAGGGAGCGGTTTTTACATCTATTTTGCCGTTTTTCTCAGTAACTTCCTCTGCACTCTCCTGCTAGCGGTCACCAGCGTGCAGCAGCTGGCGACCACGTGCAAGCAGCAGCAGTAATGTCACCTATGCGTGCTGCTGCGCTCCCGCTAGAGAAGCAGCGCCTTAACAGATTCAACACATAACAGGGCTTGTGGCAGTTGTGTCTACGCCGTCGACTCCCGCAGGGGAGAGCAGCATCTGCTGCTGTACCCTTAGTTTCAGTCTCTCAACGTGTTTGTCTTTGTTCCTCTCTCACCTGTCTCATATCTCTCTTTAGCTGTTGTGGCCCTGCAACGCACCTGAATGCAAGAGAGGTACCCAAAACACCTTTGAATGCGCCGCATGACGTACGCCGAAGCAGCAGCAGGTGCTGCCAGCAGCAGCGACCTGCTGCAGCAGCAGCAGCTGCAGCCGCACAAGCAGCAGCAGCTCTCAACAGGGACCAGTCCCTCGCTTTGCAGCGGAGCTTCCTCCCAAGAAGACGGAGAAGACCGGAAGCAAACCGACGTTGCTTCCAGGCATCCCATTGCTTCTGCAACAGCGTCATCACCAGTAGCACCTATGGGAGCAAACCCAGGAACAGTGAAGCTGTTGAGGGAGCAATTTGAGCGTCAGAGCTCAGACTTCTGTCTGCCCACCCCGTCTCGTTCGCGTCTCCCCACCCGTGTGCCAGCAACTGCGGCAACACCAGAGGGCAGCAGCATCTCCGACGATTTGAAACACTGGGAGCTACTGACAGATGCCCAAGCATGTGCGGAGGTGATACAGCATCTTCTACAGGAAAAGCAGCAACTGCAGCAGCAGGTGGAGTCTCTGTGGAATCAGAAGGAAGCCTTCCGGTGTGCCAACGAGAGGATAGCTAAGGTGTTTTTGCGGCAGCAGCAGCAGCAGCCAGCAGCAGCAGAACTTGTTGCAGCAGCAGAAGCAGCAGGCGCAACACCAAGAAAAGATCTTTCTCGCCGTTGTGTTACTGTTGTACCTTCTGGCTGCCTCACAGCAAGGGGTCCCAGGGGCCCCCGCATGAGCAAGGGAACCCCCACAGGCCTGCTCGAGACGGAACCACTTGACTTCTCAGCCATCAAACTACAGCAGCAGCAGCAGTTGCCACTGCAGCATCCAAAACAGCAACAGCTGCAGCAGCAGAAGAAGAACTGTGCCATTCCAGGCTTGGCTCCTCTAAATCTAGGGATTCTGGGACGTCCTGCTGGAGGCAACCTTAGGGGATTCCAGGGAGATCTGCGCGTGCAGGCCCCCCTCACCTGCAGATCTTCCTTAGCTTCGAGTGCATTGAAAACTCCCAGGAGGAGATTTGACGACGGCGGTATATCTGCTCGTGCTGCAAGAGAGGGAAGGCAGCGGTTGGGGCCAGAGGAGGCGCAGCAGCAGCTGCAGCACGTTGCAGTAGAGGAGGCGCTTTTTGCTTCAATGCGTTCAATGAACATGCTCGGGTTCGGCAGCAGCAGCGGCGGGACGAGCGCCAGGGCAGCAGCAAAGTTCGAATCGACACCGGAAGCAGCGTTGATGCGCTGCAGCAGCAACCCGGAGAAGGGCTACTGGCATACCACGTTTCTGTGTGTCCTCAAGGTAGAAGGGACTGATTTTTTTCTTGATGCCCAGCAGCGGCAGTACCCGAGCGTGTCTCGACGCAGCGGCAGCAACTTCTTCTTCAACAACACAGCGGATGACGCAGCAAGAGGAGACACCATGAACGGTGCTAGGGTTGTGGCCAGCAAAGAGACTGCTGGTGAGCCGTAGCAACAGCTGCAGTAGCAGCTACAGCTCCTGCTACTGGCATTGCACGAAGAAGCAGCTATTTTTCTTGTGTGTTAAATGTCCCTACCTCCATAACAAACGCTCGAATCTTCTGCTGCCGGCTATCTGCACCTCACCCCTTCTGTCTTCTCTTCTTGCATGGTGTCTTCCTTGTTTTACTTCATCGCCGCTGCAGTTTTCTGATTTCCGTTTTGCTCCTAATTTGCACTTATCAGTTTTGTTGTGTCGCAGGCGTCTTTCTTGTGTGCGTGCGCCACCTACTGCATCCAAACTACTGGATTCGCTCGGTCTTCACGTCAATGCTCTACGGCCTCCCTTCTGGAGTGGACACGTCCTTGTTGCCCCCAGACCAAACCCTAAACCACGGTTTAAGTATAGTTGAGACACAAGCGGGGGCCCTTGGTGGCCTCAGCCTCTCTTCTAGCCCATCCGATTCTGGCCGAGAGGAGGAGAGTGCTGCAGCTGCAACTGACGGCACCAACAGCAGCAATTGGAGTGGGTGGGATGCTATCGCATTTAGGTATCAGAAAAGCATAGATGCATTGGGGGCCGCGGTACCAGGCAAAGCAGCTAACCCACCGGAAACCCTTTATATCTCTACCAATATTCTCGATGGGGGCGACTCTTGGCTGCCTCCCAGCGGCAGCAACAGCAACAGCAGCAGCAAGAGCAACAAGGACAGCAGCAGCAGCAGCAGCAATGCAGAGACGCGACGGGCAGAGCCGTTCTCGGCAGCAAACCAGCTGCTGCTGCAGAATGTACAGGCAGCCGAGCAGCTATTTATTGTTAGGGCTAAGGACAGACTGGCAGGAGTGATGCCACTGTTCCACCACGTGTCACAGAAGTACCTGCATATACACCCAACGATGGGGCTTGTGGGCTTGGTGCCTCCTGTAATAGAGCAAGAGAAACAACTACGGCTACAGCAGAAGGGAAAGCAGCAGAAGAAGAAAACGAAAAAGCGCTTGAAGGCAAAGAAACAGGTAGAGGGCCAACAGCAGCTATCTCCCCAGGATGTGGAGGCCAGCACTAATGTCAGCAATGCCGGCGTGAATAGCCCTGAAACAGGTGGCGAACCTATCTCGCCGGACTTGTTCTTAAGGCCTTGTAGAATAGAGTTAATACCCTTGGCGGATTTACTGCTGCAGCAGTCAGTGCAGCGGGTCATTTCCAGTGTACAAGAAGCTTCACTGCAGCAGCTGCGGAAAGTTTTGGGGGAGGACACACCAGAAGGGCCCCGGCCTGTTGCAGTTGCTGCTGCTGGTAGTAGCAACGCCAGTAGTGACAGCTCCTCGGACGAAGCGGATAGCTTTGACGGGGTTGTGGCCTCGGAGGGCTTCGGGGATGGCGAGCCCAACAGGGGCAACAGTAGCAGCAGCCTCAGGCCCTTAGTGCCTCCTCTTGGCATCGGTGCAGCAGCTGCAACACCAGAAGGCTCGTTGCATGTGTCGCGGCAGCCGGTGCTTCTTGAATTTAAGCTTGACGATGAAGGCGTGGAGACAGATGTGGAAGAGGGAGCCGTCGCACGCCGCAGCAGCAGCAGTACTCATGTGGATAGCCAGTTCAATTGTCCTGCCAGCATAAAACCTGCACCACAGTAAGCAACATCAACAACCGTGGTGTGGCCCGCCTTAGGCGCTCTGCCAGAGAGCGTACTCGTAGTTGGTATGATTTGAAGCCGCTCTCTGTTAAGCGGGAGGAGGACATCTCCTCGTGATGCTCTGCTGTCCGCTCTGGTTTAGAGGAAGGACACAGCAAGGCGCTTCTTTAGAGGATCTTTTGATTGGTTTAGAGCCAAGCCACCTTGGATGATCCATCGGCTCTGATTGACATGAATATTTTCTGTATCTGTTGTCTCTGTACCTACCGGATGCTGTTTCCACATCTATGCTGTTAGCCTGTGGGCATTCATGTATAACTGCATGTGCTCTACATGTAGAAGTTACACTGGATATATGTAGATGCACTAATAGGACCCTCGCCAGCCGGTTATTGCTCAGGGGATAATCGCCCCAGTGAAAAGCCAAAAGCTTTAGAGACCCGAAGAAAACGCAGGTTAAGATATAAGCAACGTAGTTTGGCTGTTGCAGGGGTAACGGCTTGAAAGGAAGGGAGGAGAGAGAAATCGAGATCAGAAGACTGAACGGGGGCTTCTATTCACTGACCGCAGCTGTCACCTCCGCAAATCCATTGGGAAAGTGGAGCCTCGCGGTGCGCAAAGAGACTGGTGATGTAAAAATAAGTGCAGGCCTACTTCTCAGCCCTTGGTAAGGAAGGGATACGATGTAAGAAAGCATTGTGCGGGGAAAGCCTTCCAAACACTGGCGGGCTTGCCGAGCAGATGTCCTTCAGTGAGGGTTCCCAGATCCACTTCTGTGGGAAACCAGTCAGAGCTGCACGATTTTGTAAGCTTAGATACGCATAGCTGGTCAGTCCCCCCTTGCAGTCAGACATGCCGTATCCCGCTGGTACCACAGAGGTAGTATAAACGGACTTTTATGGCGTATCAAGCAGGCACGAATACCTGCGGACCTGCATTTCTCTTATAAGGAAGATCAATGAACTGATTGCTCTTTCCCCTTCTGCAGTTTATCTTCGAGGCTAATCTGAAGAGCTCCTGCACGCATTAGCTTCATTTCCTCTTACAGTGAGTGCCTTGTCTGTGAGTCATATCAAGGCGCACGAGTGATAATCTTTGCATGCTCGCAATCAAAACTCTTCCGTTTACGTTTCTTTCCCCACTTTTCCTCTTTCCCATGGAATTTCCCTGTATTACTTCAATTATTTCTTTCTCTAGAAAGGTTTATTTTCCTTATAGGCATCCCTGTTTTGAAAACGCTACATATCTAACTGGGAAAGCGTTAATCCAATAAAGCATCGCTTCTTGGTAAAGGCATCTCCGAAGCAGCTAGAGGCGCTTGCGCGAGAGATATTCCACAGATCCCGACGTGCCTGACAGAAAGTGGTCACTGAGTTAAAGGAAAACGAGCGGGAAACCACCTAACCATAGGCAGGAGGACCTGCCCAGCGGCATTGTTTAGTGTTTGTCCACACGTCTGTTTCCAGTGATGAGCATTCATCTGGAGCTCTGTCTTATCACCACACCCGCTGTGGTACACTTTTTGTTGTTGTAGCATCCTCAGGAAATGTCTGTCACCTTATTTTATCGGAGTGTCACTTCTGTCCTGAACCGGACTTCAAAATGAACAGCTTGTGGCCTTTCAACGTCGTATCTAATTCCGCTTTTCCTGGGTTAGCACAGCAAGACCTTTTAATGGGTCTAAAACATAGACATTTTTTTTGCCATAACTGCGAGGCTGGCCCCGAGGTGTTATGCCCTGAAGGCAACCCTAAGTGCCACTAGGACTCAACGGTCTTGGTTCCCTGAAACAGGGGAAACAAAATTCTTCTTTTGGAGCCACCGTGTTAACTTGCCAAAATAATGGCTTTAAAAGTGTTATTAACGTTATTCTCAATGTCATCTATTCAGCCGACTTCAGAAGGTCTCTCTATTGCGGAGTGACCTTAGAATTCTCGATTCTGGGTTTTCGAAGTGTGGCTCACATAAGAAAATTAATAAAATAGTAGAAATAAACAAAAATATAATATATTGCTTTACCAATGTTTGATTATTTTGTAAGGATATACCAATACAAATTGACCGCGAGGCCTCGAGGGATCTGATCCGTTATGTGTCACAGTGCTCAGCACACCTGCCCATAACGGTACCTGCGGCCTTGCCTGCTTTGCCTCTTGCTGCCTCATTCCAGCAGATTGTTTTAAATTCTCAAAATTGTTTTTGTTTTCAAGATTTGATACTATTATATTTATAGACCTAGCTATCCTTCGGTTTTCCCCTGCTTTCACAGATCCACGTAACTGCTTGGCGTTTTTGTCTTTTCTGAAAAATCGGTAACCTCGGGCTTGCAAGTTCGTGCTACTAAATCGCTTGAAATTTTGCAGCAGCAGGTTTTTCTTGGTTAAATTCATTACCAGACTACAAGACGGAAGTGATTCCCGCACCTACCAAGCCTTGATCTCTTTCAAAGCATCAAGGTCTTCCACGACCGCCGCACATTATTCCGACGTATTTTGAAGCAGTACCGGCAAACCAATATTCATTTGCGTTTTTGCAGTTTAAATTTGTTTTAAATGTTGGTTTCATCGCCCTAGTCCCACCAACAGCATTTTGCGGGAAAATCGGCCCAGCGCGATTTAAAAGCCTTAAGGACATACTGGACATCGGTGAGTTAAGCTCCCAGGCTTCGCCACACGCAGATAAAACTAAATATGTATGTTTTTTTTGTATGTCCCACCTCCCTGAGACCACAACGCATCTATGTCGTCTGCACTATGTTGTTTCAGGTTGTACTGTTGCTGCCACAAAGCAACACCCGAACACTGCCAGCAGACAGCTGCAGTAATTTTCAGGTAAGGTTAACAAAAATGAAAATGTTTTCATACCCTTTAAAGTCGGTAGGAGTCACCGTAATTCACACTTGAACCGGGAGTCTATTGTGGTTCAAGTTACTCCAACCCATTCGTTTCGAAATGCGTTTATTTTTCCTGTTTCAGAGTTGTCACATGGTTTCAGTCTGCTGACGCGTTTACTCTGTTGTATGTACAGGCTATACGGGCTTATATAACGTGACAAGATGTGGAAGAATCCTGTCTTGCAGCTGCTTGTCAACATTGATGGCATTCCCTCCTCCGTGCTGGTCTCCAACCCTGTGGAGCCTGTTAGCAATAAAAATATTAATTATTTTCGCCCGTTATGCCGTGACATTTGCGATTATCCGGCGTCCACTGCGTCAAGCAACAGGAGGACGAGGAGCGTCAGGCTGGCTGACTTCCGCAAAAACCTGTATATAGACGAAGAGAGGATGGACAACTTCCTTAAACAGGGTCGTATAGGGAGACAAATGTGCTTTGAACTTATGCGGGAAGCAATAGGGATTATTAGTTTTCTTCGGAAGCCACGTCCCAATCTCTTGTGGCTGGAAGACACATGGATCGTCCAACTTAGATGGGCTATCGACCAGCGAGTTGCGCGTTCTGACCGAATAGTCGTGGTAATACAAAACAAGGACCAGGGAAAAGAAAACCGTCGAGAGCTACGCGACAGGCAGTCCCGGGCCCTGGAAGTTGAGCTGCTTGGAGCTCCTACTCGACAACCTACGCAGTTAATATGGCCTTCTCAGCCCACACGGCTTTCATCAGGAAGTAAGACGTACAGCAGAGAGACAACAGCCGATGAGCTGCGACATGCGGCAATAGGGGAACGTCTATGGGACAGAGCTGACCAAGCACCTCCAGTATTGAGTTTCGATGGGCAGGGAAGTGTAGTGCTGACTGCGTCCTCTCCTGTGGAGGAGAGCCTGCCCGCTGGGCTCCCCGCACCATGCTTCCAACATTTACCTTTCTCTTACGACATGGAGCCTGATGGCGAGGGAAACTCTACTGATTTCGCCCTCCTCTTCCGTGTCCCAGTAGAGGTGTTGCAACAAAGCAAGCCGAAACAGTTGACGAGTCAGCACGGCTGTCGTGTGACTCCATTCGACGTCCACTGGCTGGGTATCGAATGCAGCAAGCCACCTCCTCTTGACATTTCAGGCTTAACAGGCGAAGCTCCTCCAAGCGCTGGCTCCAGCTTCACTCAGGTCAACCTCCCAATTCCAGAGGCATTCCCACAGCCTTGGTCATCAGATGCAGGAAGAGGAAATCGGGAACCCGAATACGAAGAGGAATGGGGACTAATTTCCTCACCTCTTTCCAGCGACTATGCGCCATCCACCCCAGAGACGGAGGATCAAAGCTGCTGCTTTACACCACCAGAGGTCAGTCAGATGCGGGAAGGCTCAGACAGCGGGTGGAGTTGGTCAGTGAGACGATCATGGGAGACTTCATACAATTGTGTTAGCGTGATTAGAAATATGGGGTACAGTCAAAGTACTGGTGCTGGCCTTTGTACCATTATCACCAGCCAATGGAGTTCCGCAACTATCAGGAGTTCATCAGCCATAGGCCGTGATGAACCAGCAACTCATGAACCGTACATGGAAACCCCTATGTCTAGTCGAAGTCAGACTTGCCAGAGCTCCATATATGAAGAATGGACTTCCACAATAAGCTGGGAGGATCAATGGGCAGGTGTGGCTACCTGCCCATGTTTAACCTGCAGATATGGACTCTGGGGAGAACCTAGTGGGCGCTATGCAGCCAACAGTACCAATGCTACCAGCCACTACCTCACACACGACAGGAGCAGGCCTTTGACGCGCCTAGATGAACCATGGACTGCTGATGATAATACCTGCCCGTGTACGAGATGCACAGAGGAGCGTTCTGCGCAATCCAACCCCTTGACCCAGCCGCTCGCGGCTCTCTCTGTACCATCACCCACTTCTTCCCATGCCAGTGAAACTAACAAATTGTTCACTAGGGAGCAAGTGGTAGGCTACCTGATGAATCAGGTGATCCCTTCACATTCGAACCCCGATGGGATTGAGGCGTATGCTAAAGCACACCCAACGCAGAATGACGACTGGGAGTCGGACTCGACGTTGAATCCAACTGTCGCCAAAGAAGTTATTCACAGGGTCCTCATGTCGGGTTTCCCCCGGGCGAACTGCACGAGAGGGGCAGTGGCGGATTTGGTGGACACCTGCCTAGGCGTCATTCTTGAGGAGCAGCAAACTAAACGAGAAGTTGATCTGTAATACTAGAGCTAGTTTCTAATTTAGAGCAGCTCGGCTCTTGTGATTCTGGTGGGGGGGAAATACCTTGTAACGCCATCAGTGTGATAGGGTTTCTTTCAATATTATTGTTGCCTAGACTGGGTCTGCTTTGACAGGCATACTCACTCTTGTCGTTGCCTTCCAGCTTCCTGCGTTGCTGCGCATTCGTGGGACCTTAGGGCCTGCCGACTAAACGGGCCTATCGCACTTGTCAAAATGTTGGCGCATCGGAATGTTTTACCTTTCTATTGTTGCCGCGGGCTTTGTTCTGCGTTATCAGGATATCATTCGCATAGCGGTACCAGCCTTCGGGCTTGCCCCTCGGCTGTGCAAGGAACTGGGGACAATCAAATTGGCCAAGTTATTTTAATAGAGTGGGGGAAGATTGAGCCTTTCCGTTTTCCTTCAGAGATATGCTTTTCTTGACGGTTATTTCAAAGGCAGCTTCTTTTTCTTTAAGAATTTTTTTTTGTGGACAAGTAGAGTCACTTTGGCAAACAAGTCTTACTCCTAGTGCAAAAATTCCATACCACAACCGAAAACTTAAATGCTTCATTGCTTTTTAATACATGAATAGCCTGACGGTAGGGAAGTTATCCACAGGGGAAGGCGGTGTAGCGTTTCGTTAGAACCACTTACGTCTATATTGCACTGAGCGCCCTCAAGACCAACTAATGATAGAGCTAAAAACCAAAACTAAAAGTAACAAATAAGAAAACAAAAAGGCTTAAACTAATGCTTGTTACAATACAGCAAGAAGCCCAGGTGGTATCATAGAGAGAGTCCGCCCCCCCGTATACAGTCTCTACTCGATTGAAACAGATTTAAGATCCCTTTAGTGAGACCCAGAAACTTTCAGCCTATGTCTGCCTGCATTTTAAATTGGGTTCCAACGTATGTGAAGCATTTTTACCTAAGCTATGGCTCGTTCCGAAGTTTTTCTTATTTGGCTAAGGCAGGATCCCTAGGCAGCCTCCGTCCGTAAATAAATTCCTTCCCTTGGTTTTCTGAAAATTTGTCGTAGAGATCGCATACCATTGTAAGTATAGGACTTTGTGTGGGGTAGCTTCATTCTTGAGTTCTTTCCCTAGTTCAACCTTCTCTTCAATCTGAATCTGTCATTCAAGATCTAGATCTTCAGATCTTCTCTTCCCCGTCTTAAATTGGACTTGGGACTAATCTAAAACAACGCATGTGTGGCTTTGGGGTTTTCATAATGTATGGATACTCATACAGGGCAAATCGCCGTATTTTAACCACAAGTTCAAATAAAAACCTAAGGTAATATATGAGCATAACATGGTCTACACAGTGGCTGCACATACATTCGGATATTTTGTATTCATTTTTACCAACAATTTTTATTAATATCAGTAAGCAAGTTATCTCAATTTTGGACAAACAATCTGCACAAGTATACACATATTTTCTAAAGTTGCAAGCCCTCCTCAAGTAATGTACAACTCATTTACCGGACAAACGTCGCGTTAAATACGATTTTTATTTATTTTAAACAAACCGAACAATTTTAGTAATACGATACGAATCTTTAGGATATGACAAGCACATAGTTCATGCTAGAAGATATATCATTTATGTCAATTTACGACTTTGATTAACAAATTGCATTCTTCAAACAACTGAACAAAAACGCTAGAGGCATATTGTCCCTCTAAAAGAAGTAGATTGGGGATATAATCATTTGTTGCAAAGAAACGCCTCGTAAAACCTCCCTAATTGACAACACACTCTTGAAGAAAATAAAAGTAAAACTAAAGAGAAATAGCACGCCCTTGCCTGAGCGGGAAAGGTAAGAAAGAACTAACGTCGCGTGGAGAAGAGAACAGTAAAAAAAACGAAAAAGGAAAGAAAGACAAAAAGAAGGCTTATCCTGCAAAGAACAACTAATGCTATTCGTTTAAAAATGAATCCACTATCCTCTCTTGGAAATAACGATATAATATTGAGAGGCTTGGAATCTGTCTGTTGCTAAGAAAATCTCTTCTTTGCATGAAGGCTTGAAGTTTTGCCTTGCAAGGAAAAATATTTCTTCGTAGTTCTCAAAAGGGGTTCTTCTGACATTTCCATTTGATTAAGAAGTGTTTATTTTTGCCGAGATGCTTGCAGTCAGAAAATAACGACTTTATTTTCTAGTGCACCCTTTCTGATCAGTGAAAGTCATTCCTGCTGCCTTTCAGGTAGCAGATTTTCGTGGAATGGTGTTAGGCGTGAATCATAAAAAACGATGTGGATGTTAAGACCTGGTGGAATGCCCAGTAACTAAGAGATCTATCCAACTTTTGGTAGAACTTCACAAAGCCCCACATGACTCTTTTTGGATTTAGGACATCTGTGTGCATGCATATTAGCTGTTGATAAGCATGGCTTCTCACCTCAAGTAAAATGAACATTGCCTCTTTTGGAGTTTTCGTATTGCTCCCTTTGTCATTGTGTTTGTGCAATTTGCTGGATTGCCCTAGCAACCCACATCCGAAAAATTGTTGTCATTGGCTGTAACTGGTAGTAAACGAATAATTTATTATCTTCGGCCGTTGAAAAAAGTTTACCTATGAATACATGGAAACGAAAAGAACTGTGGTTGACTGCGGAGTTGTAGTATACGAAAGTTCCAACTTAGGTAGGAGTCTTTCTTCTTGTCTGATCAAGTTCAATGACCATTCAAAGCATTTGCTCTAACCTTTCATTTGTCCCTTCCGTTTGTCCATCTGTTTGCGGATGAAAGATTGTGCTCAAAGCTCTTTTTATATGAAACTTGTTAGTAAAGGTTTCTTAAAATAAAGGTAGAAAACGAGCATTGTGGTAGGATGCAATCGAGTTTGGAACTCCATGCAGACGCACAATTTCATGCACGAAAAGATCTGCGATATATTTCGCTGTCGCAATGACTGTTGCCTGGATGAAGTGGATCATTACGTTTTAGACGATCCACAATTACAAGAATGGGGTTGTGACCCTGGGGGCTCTGTGATAAGGTGATGACACCTCAACTTGGGGGAAATGAAAGAGTGCGTCAATCCCGAGTCCAGAAGTGCTAAACAGAACTGCTTGAACAGGCTGGGTTTGATTCCCAGTAATACCGCTTGCCGAGACGCATGCATTAGCACCGCCGAAGTGGCACATGGGTACCACCACCATAGGCGTTCGTGGGATGATATACAGGGTTGCAGCTTCTCCTTTTTTGGTTTTTCTCTTTTAACTTACTTGCTGCTGTTTACGGTTTTGTTCTGCTTGTCAGTAAGAAGGTCAATATGTTAGAAGAACCCTAAAGCTGACCCAGTCCTCTGTTTCGGGCTAAATCAACGTGCAAGTTTACAGTAAAACTGGGGAACTCATACGTATCCATGCTCCCAGCCGCTACCAAAATCTAGCCCTTTCTCTACCAGGTTAAGCAAGACGTTCAAAACAAGTTCTCATGAGATTACAGCAGAGTTTTCCAGGGGCCTATAGCGACTAACAAACACTCTGCAACAAAAGGCTCTTTTTTGGTTTATTGTCGGCACGCCTAGAAGCCCAGCTATTACGGTCAAACTGGCGTGGAGCTAACAGAGAAGTGACATACTGCACTTTGTGAGCCATCGCCGATTGACAAGCCTGAGTTTTCAGTCGCGAAGCAAGAACACCAGGTTCTCAAAAACGATAGTTGCAGTTGGGCCCTCCCGAGGTTACTGCAACCCGCAGGAAGCTGTCGGAGCTACAAAAGAGCCATGCACAGGAACATGAAGCAGGTGTTTCCGCAAGGCTTACTGGCAGAAGTTCTTAATTATGTTGAGGTCCTAGAGGAGTTCATTTTGCACTTGAGATGAAAGAAAGGCTTTACTTTATTTACTGTGAGAGATCTAGAAGCTCCTGCCAAATACACTGATGCTTTGGAAGCACGACTCCTTAAGGTTGCAAGGGAAGTCAGAATGATTGAACTGGAACTCGGTACTGTCCATCTACAAAACCAACAACTACAGTAGATTCTAGACCTAATGTACCTCTGGAGGAACTAGTAGGCGACCATGAATGCAGCACTACAAGCCCTAAAGTAGACTAGAAGGGAACTGGACGATTGTGAAATAGGTAATAAAAAAGTTGGAAATATACATCGCGTATCAGTCGCACAAGTTAAATAAATTAAAACATCGGTTTAAAGCGTGAGAAGTCGGAATCAAATGCAATAATTTAGACAATACAACCAGGCCACCTCACATAATGTGTATAGAGAAGCAGACGTTTACAGCCGCCTCACTCAGTGTGCACACCCCTACGAAAGCACAATGGATTGGACGCATACATTGACCACCGATTTGATGCTGTAAGTACTTCATTTTGAACTTCTATTAAAAATCGGACTTCAACGCCATCTTCATAGCGTGCTAACCTGAGTGTGTTAGTTAATATACTTAACACATTGGGCATTAGTCCATGTGTGCAGTACAATCATACACACATTATGAATGATTAGAGGGAGCAACATCAGCTAGGCATAGCTGTCTACATGCTGTAGAAGTGTGAGGGAAGCGTACCAACAGCACAGCCATCCCCACTCGTCAAGCATGCTAAACTGAGTGTTAGTCATATACCAGAGCCATGCTTGTGTGGGAGCATGCGTACTGAAGATAAAATTAGTTTGCAGATTCAAGCTAGCTCAGCATTTAACCAAACTGAGCGGTTAATTCCATCGGCGGCAGTGCAGGCAGTTGAACCCGCCAGACGTCTCAGCTGATGTCATTAAAAGAGACAGTTCACAGCGGCACCCCGCAGAAAACGCAGATAAGGTAAGTCTCATGTATCACTCTCCATATATGCAAGCAGGGCGGCTGGCGTCGACATAAACAAGCCTTTAGAAAACAACCTGGCTGCTGCAAGCCTGTAGCCAGTGACTTGCTTGCGGCGGATGACACCAGTCAAAGATGTGCACACAAAGCCATCGGTCCGCATGAACGCCCCTGAAGGGGCAAATATTACGATTAGAAACGCAGCACACAGCTCATGCGGAAACCACGCTGGGATGTACAAGCATCTGCTTGCGAGTGAAATGCATACAAGCAAAAGACAAATGGAGAACATGGGAGCTTTGTCTCACACCAAGTTCTTTTTGCAGGTCCAAACACCACTAAATTTAATAATAAAACCAACATTGATGTGAGTATGTCTGAACAGAAGAAGCGACAACCTGAAGCACTACGGCAATGGTCTTAATTCCCACGCTGCCTGTACAGGCCAATATGAAAGAATTTCGGAGACACTCTTAAAGCAGTATCCTGCACACATTACATCTGGTTTCACGTGTTTCCACCTGTCCAGCCTGCGACTCCATGCGGCCTAACCATAATGTAAAAGGTTGGAGTTGGTTTAGCGGCAACTTTCTGGGGTGCTGCACATCTTCGCGCCTCGCTTCAGCGGAGCTGTTCGTTGCCGAAAGAACTTATGGCGTTTGTTTCTTCATCATCATCCCACCCGTCAGTTTGAATGGCCCCTTGGGGCTCTCCCCAAACAACACTTTCGTCGCCGAAGTCTCGACCATGGAACGAAGAACCATCAGCTTCTACATCGCAGAATTCCATCGGTTGGGGCCGCTGCGGGGGATCGTTTTCTTGACCGTGTGTCGAAGTCGACTTTCCCTTGAAAGAAGTTAGCCGAATAAAGGAGGCCCCTGCGTCAGTAGAGCGACAGAGCGTGGGCGGATAAAAGGGGTTTTCCTTGCGGGGGGGGTTCCGAGTGCTGCCGTGAACCCGCTCTTCAAATGGTGCATAAGAATGAAAGCGGCCGTTGTCAAAGACGGAGCCTCCGTGAGTCTGAAATAAATGACGAAGGTGGCCAGCCTGGTGACTCGCACATAAACAGTGCAGCAGCTCAGTCTAAGCTGCATCTATTTACTGTGTTTTAAAGATTTATATATGTATTTTTTAAAGCGCCTGTGTTGAGTCAGTTGCCACAAGCCATACACGCTATGAAACAAAAAGTGTGAGAATCTGCAAAGCATCTAAAGACAATTTTCTTGCGAAAACATTTTAAAACCCAAAAGTGTAACAGCTAACCCCTAAACTCACCAGCAAAAACAGCGTGTTGAACAGCTGGGTGGCGGAAGGCGCCGCCGCCACTGGGAAAGGCTCGTTGAGGACTTGCATCCCATAACTTACAGTGAAGACGTAGACCAAGGCAGCGCCAGTAGCCACACTGCAAAATCGACAAAGCAGAGGCCTTAACTTGTAAAGTGCAGCCCCGCGAAAAAGTCTAAGGGCCTTGTCACTATAAGGAAATAGGTGGCGAATCAGTCCGTTGCAATCCAGGCGGCATTACACGCAAAGACCGAGGAATCATGTGATTTTTGGAGGAAGCTGGTGACACCCACCACCAAAACAAGATTTTCAGTAAGTATAACACCATGGATATTAGCCAAAGTGGCGCAAGCAATAACCCAAACCGCGATACCATCGATTTTTCTGGGAGGCCCAGAGGCATCCGGAGTTCCTGCGTCGATCTGCCATTCTGGGCTGCATAGAGCACAACAAACCTTCGGCTAGACAACTGAAGCGTCTGCACTATGAGAAACTGTATGATCTAGATGTATATGTTCAAATCTATGATGAAAATGCCCTGACAAAGTCTCAGTTTTAGAATGTACTTTGGGCTATCACCTTGTGTGCTTCTTAGATGACTCCTTACTTGACATGACACATGGGGCAGTTGCGGCCTCGCAAGGAAGCGCAGCGGAGTGGATGTGTGTGAGGCAGCAACCCACAAGACCTCCTGT
>JRZD01020105.1:0-20125 GCA_000826945.1 Eimeria nieschulzi
AGCAGCGGCCCATCCGACGTGATTGAGCTGAAAGACTCGAATTTCGACAAGATGGTTATGAAAGACTCGGAGAACGTCTGGTAACTTTTGGGGTTTAGGGTTTCGAGTTTAGGGTTCCTATGCGTGGTTAAAGGGAGGGTTTGGTGTGTTGTTCAGTGCAAGCAAGGTTCAGCGTTTGCGTAGTTTATCGCGTAGGGTTTGGGGTGTAGGGTTTAGGGTTTAGGGTTTAGGGTTTGTGCATAGGTTTGTGGAGTTTTACGCGCCTTGGTGCGGGCACTGCAAGGCCCTGGCTCCCGTGTGGGAGGACGTGGCGACGCAGCTAAAGGGGAAGGTGAAAGTGGCGAAAGTCGATGCGACGCAAGAGACAGTGTTGTCCTCTCGTTTTGGCGTTCAAGTGAGCTGTCTAAACACCCCGTGCTTACGAAACCCTCAGCAGCAGCAACGCTCTCTTCCTCGCGCTGCAGCAGCGCCACCAGCTCCAGCTAAGCCTGAACTTAACACAGCGCGCCGCTCTCCTTTCCCTAGGGTTTACGGTTTAGGGTTTAGGGTTTAGGGTTTGGGGTTTGGTTTCAGGGCTTCCCCACGCTGAAGCTCTTCCCGGGGGGCCCCAAGCTCGATTCGTTGGTTAAGGATTACGAGGGCCAACGCACTGCCGACGACATCGTGAGATTCGCCCTCGAATTCTTCAGGTTTGTCTCCTCTTCAAGGGCTGAGGCTTTCTGCTTCTCCCCTTCCAGGGTTTAGGGTTTAGGGTTTAGGGTTTTGGTTTGTTTCTCAGCGCAAACGCTGCAGCAGACCAGCTCTTGTCTGACGAGCAGTTTAAAGAAGCCTGCGAGGAGACGCTCTGCATTTTGGCCTTTTTGCCCGACGTGTTGGACTCTGGAGTTAAGGGCAGAGAACAATATTTAGAGACCCTTAACAACGTAGTCAGAGCATCCATCACCGTACCGGTCAAGTTCTTTTGGCTTCAGGGTAAGTGCCACCCAATCAGGGTTTAGGGTTTAGGGTTTAGGGTTTGGAAGGGGAGAGACGGGAGCTGCGCTACAGGGTTTAGGGTTTAAGGTTTTGATCTCGGTGCAGGAGGCGATAACTTTGATTTAGAGGAGCAGCTGCACTTGGCATTCGGCTGGCCAGCCGTCGTGGCCGTCCACTTGGCGAGGGGAAAGTTTGCCGTTCACCGAGGCAACTTCTCCAGGGTGAGCACGCTTTGCAGTTTAGGGTTTGGGGTTTAGGGTTTGCGGGGTGTAGGAGGTCCAGTTGTGACGGGTGTTATCGCAGCCCGTTGCCGTCGTGCTGTTAGGGTTTAGGGTTTAGGGTTTGGTGTGACTGCAGGAGAGCATAAATTCGTTTTTGCAACAGTTGCTAGCGGGGAAGGCGCCAGTTTCTGACTTGCCGAAACTTGTCAAGCTGAGAAAGGCCAAAAAATGGGCAGCCGCCAAAGAGGCAAACGACGAGCTTTAAACCTTCGCGGCATTTTCGTTGCACTATAAGATGCATCCATTTCTTGAATGGAGAAGAAAAGCCCGAAACATCTCTGTTCGAATTTTAGGGCTTAGCGTTTGAGGTGGCGCGCCCGGCATGGCCCTAGGCCCTAGCAAACCCTAAACCCTAAATGAGAAAGACAAAAAGCTGCGAAAATACAGTTTAAAGTTCTCTGTGTATATAAAATTAAAAAACAAGTTGCTGCTGCTAACGCTGCATCTCTGCCGTCGGCTCTGCAGAGCATTCGGGTTTGTTGCAGCTAAACCCAAAACCCTGAGGGCAAAACGTAAATTCCCGGCAGGTTCGCCAATGCTCAGTGTAAGGGGAGGTGAGGGGAAAAAAATAAGCGAGTGGGGGCCCGGCGCCAAAAACCCTTGGTGCAGATGGAAGAAGCAGGAAGTTTTTCTGGCGAGGCACCTCAACTATTTATTTAGGGTTTAGAGATTAGAAATTGCCAAAACCCTTTAAACTGGCTGGCCAAGCAGCTTTACGAAACCATTCCTAATGCAATTCCTTTTTACAGTGGTCTAGGGTTTAGGAATTATAGCTGGCCAAAGGCAGGCCTGTTTACATTTTGTTGGGCAAGGAACTGCCTAAATCCTAAACCCCAAACCCCAAAACAACTTCATTTTACAGTCGTCTGGGGTTTAGGGTTTGGCTCCTCCTGTGTGCTCCCTCGACGATGGTTCGCGTGGGGCTAGGAGTCTTAGGGCTGTCGACTCTGCGCCATTAGACATTTAATTGTAGACACTCTTTGATACTCAAGTTTATTTGTTTTTTTAAATTCAGCACGACACAAATTTTCGTTTTTTGAGGTTGTACGCCTTGGCATATCAACAGCAAGACCAACACACCACTGCAGCGGCAACAAAACCGAGCATGCACGTCCAGCACTGCAGCAGCAGCAACACCCGCAGCAACAGCTGCAGCATGACTTTCTAGTTTTTCCTTCAGCTGCTGCTCATGCAGCGACTCAGGGTGAGGGGGTGGCCCCAGCTCTTTTTGCTGCTGCTGCTGCAGCAAACCACATATATCTGCAGCAGCGCCATCCAGCTAGCCGGCGGCAGCAGCTCATGCAGCAGCAGCAGCAGGTCTTCCCTTTTGTCTTTCGGGCGTCCGGGGCCCTCCCTCCCCCGCACCTCTAGTCGGCAGCAGCAGCAGCAGCGGCGGCAGACTTCAGGTTTTTTAACGCATAGAAGCCGTTTTCTGCCGCTTGCTTTTCATAGTTTGAAGGAGGTACAGCCGGCAGCAGCAGACAGCAGTAATAAGGGAGGTGTGCTGCAGCGAGGTCGGCAGCGGTTGCTGCGCCTCTTTGGCTTTAACAGCAACAGCAGCAGGGCTGAGTTTGAGTCGGGGTTTGCTGCGTTTTGGCGGTATTGGGTGGCGTCTCTGCCTCCGATAAGCCGGGTGTATTTGCTGCTGTGTGGGGCTGTTTCCACAGCAGCAGCAATAGCAGCAGCAGCAGGGCACCCGTTGCCTGCGTCTTTCTTTCACTTCGACTTGAAACAAATCCGAAAACGCAAACAATTTTGGCGGCTGCTGACGCCCCTCATCTACGTAGGTGACCTTTCCATTTCAGCTGCCCTCAGCCTCTCTTTCGCATACACCTACCTCCCGCTGCTGGAGAGACACTGCAACAGCAACAGCGACAGCAGCACCAGCAAGCAGTTTTGTCGGATGTTGCTGTTTGGCGCGGGGTGTACGTACAGCCTAGTGGCGCTGGGTTTGTTACCGGCAGCTCAGCAGCAGCAAAGTTTCTTTTCATTTTTGTTGTTTCTGTGGAGCCGCGCCGACCCCACAGGCGAGGCTGACGTTTTTGGCGGTTTCACCTGCAGCAATTCTGCGCTGCCGCTGCTGCTGCTGCTGCAGCACTTGCTGCTAGACGGAACCATCATTGTAGCGGACCTATGGGGTGCGGGAGCAGCGCTAGCATACCTCGTTCTAAATCCTCCAAAGTCCCAAACCGAACCAGTCAGGGGATTCCTGTAGCAGCAGCAGCCGCTGCTGCTGCTGCTGGTGAAGGCGCAGCAAGTTCTGCGAATCGCCGCCAGCCAGCTGCATGCATCCGTTCGGGCGTCAGGCGGAGATACATTAGGCAGCATCGGCTGCTGCGCCGGCGCTGTGAATGAAAAAGTATATAGTGATTTTTTCTCCCTCGGCACTGTGAGAGAAGCTGCTGCTGCTGCCGCTGCTGCTGCTGCCGGAAAAAACTAAAAACAGAACGACTAGCCGCCGACCCAAACGACGATGACCGTCACCTGCACAAAAACGAGACAGACTCAGCTAAATTGATGCCGTCAGCCACGGCTACAATTGTTGAGTTTAAGGTTTACTTCATCGACACTGTTTAGGGTTTAGGGTTTACGTCATCGACGTTATTTAGGGGTTAGGGTTTACGTCATCGACGACGTTGCCTTCCTCGTCAATCCAACGCCTGAAAGCCTCGTAGGCCAGGCGTTCTGCCGCGTCCTTCATTCGCTCAGAGTCGTCGGGAGCGCCAGTCACATACTGCAAACCACAAACCCTAAACCCTAACAACACCCCAAACCATAAATCTTAAACCCTAGCGCAACCCAAACCCTAACCAGTAAGCCCATCCACTACCGAACTGAACGCTCAGTTAACCCTAACATCTAGGCAGCCAGCTAAACCCTAGAAGTATAGCTAAACCCTAGACAGGCAGCTAAACCCTAAACCCTTGACAGGCAGCTAAACCATAAACCCTAGACAGACAGCTAAGCCCTAAACTCTAGACATACGCGGGAGACGATATCCACAGCGTCCTGGCTGGTGATGAACTCCCAAACTCCGTCGCTGGCGACGATGAAAAAGAGGCAGTCAGAGTCAAGTGGGACCTGCATGTAAACCCTAAACCCTAAACCCTAGTGCAAATAACAAAGGGCCCTAAGCCGTAAGCGACGAGCAAAGAGCACGAAGCAAAACCCAAAACCTAAACTATAGCTTGCAAACCCTAAACCCTAACCTGGACGATTTCTGGTTCGGAGACGACGCCAATCTGGTGGGCTATGGCGTCCCCAATGGCGCGGCTCATGGCGAGGCCCGGGAAAAGATGGTCCTTTAGAAACACACGGTGCGGAATGTCGCAGTCCAGACGCATCACCTCACCCCCTGCACACAAACCCTAAAACCCTAAACCCTAAACCCTGCACACAACCCCTAAACCCTAGAGGCTTCCCCTACTACAACTACTATCCCATACACACACATACACACACTGCAGCAACAGCAAACGCTACGTAAACCCCAAACCCTAAACCCTAAGCGGCTTGCCTGCCGCTTCAATCCTCTTCTTCTCTTCAGGATTTGTCGGCTTGTGGTCTACTGTAAAAAAGGATGGGATGATGCCACCTGCGCCAAAAACCCTAAACCCTAAACCCTAGATATGCCAAGGGAACGGTGAATATGCTCCAGCGCCACCCCTGCCACCGCCTGGCGTTGCCGTCCTTGATGGGTTAGGGTTTAGGGTTTAGGGTTTCTGGTTTAGGTACCCTTGCCATCTCTCTTTGCAAGCACGCAGCGCGAGTCTCCGACGTAAGCCACCGTCAATCTCTTGCGTTCATGAAGGACCAAAGTGGCGGTGGTGCCGCTGAGAGAAGAATCGACTTCTTTATCGTGCGAGCAAAAATCCATCAAACACTTGTGGGTCTGCTCACAAACCCTAAACCCTAAACCCTAAATCCTACATCCTTATATGCGTCCCCTAAACCCTAAACCCTAAATCCTACACCCTTATATGCGTCCCCTGTTTCCTTCGCCCCAGTACTGCTGGCTGGATCTCTCGCGCGTGTTGCCTCGTGGTTTCTGGTTTAGGGCTTGTGGTTTTGGTTTTTTGTTTGTGGTTTACGGCGTGGAAAGCGCCGCTCAGAGCAGCAGGAAGATCGTTTCTGAGGTTGGGGTGCGAGAGGACCATCAGCGGCAACACGCGATGCACGAAATCCGAGGCCTGGTGCCCATTCGGCCCGTGGCCGTCAAACACTCCATACACCCCAAATGCTGAACACCTGAAACAAACCACAAACCACAAACCACAAACCCTAAAGGACATACGCGAAATGAAAATGCCTCCAGAGAAAAGCAAAAGCCACAAAACGCACGGCCCAAATACACCTCAAACCCTAAACCCTAAAGCCTATTAAACCTATGCGCTAAACCCTCTAAACCCTTGCCTCTAAACCCTGAACCCTAAACCCTAAACCCTTGCCTCTAAACCCTACCTGATGAAGGAGAAGTCGTCCTGATTCGGGCTTTCGGGTTTGAGGCCCTTTTTGCAGGAGCACCCGACGCCGATTTGCGACTGAAAAAAGTCGAAGTTGTCGCAGTCCTCGTCGGCTGACACCTGCACTCAAACCCCAAACCCTAAACCCTAAACCCTAAACCACTTCAACCTCTGTAGGCACAAGTAAGCTTCTAGGGTTTAAAAGTTGGGGTTAAGACGAACCACACAGTCCATCTGTTTGCTATCAAAGCCGTGTTGGCGCTCACGCGCAGGAAAGCCTGCACAGAACCCAAGCAAACCCTAAACCCTAAACCCTAAACCCTAAACCCTAGGCCCAACTGCGGTCATGCGCAGGTCCTCAGGGCAGAGTCCCTTTCTGCTGTTGCTGCTGTGTGGTTGCTGCACTCAGGAATTCGTGTGAGCCGTGGCTATCCCCCAAACCCACCCTCTTACTCGAATCCCTAAACTCTAAACCCTAAACCCTAATTCTGACCTAAAACGGCACATCTGTCCCCTCTGTCGTCGTCCGAAGTGAAGTGTCTGAGGAGGAATTGGGCCGTGACGTCGTCGATGTGCTGCCAGGCCTCTTCAGGCGCAAAAGGAAGAGCAGCAAACACAGGAGGCAGCTCGGGGCAAAACCCTTTTTTGCTGGTGCTGCTCCCTTCTCCTGCTGCTGCTGCTGCTGCTGCTCTTGCTGCTGCTTGTGGTGTTGGGGTTGTTGCTGCTGCTGCGGACTTTCCGGGGCCAGCCGGGGAGCAATTTTCTCTCATGGGGAGAGGTTTCATTACAACAGCTGCATTGTCTGCTGCTGCTGCTGCTACTACTGCTGCTGCTGGTTGGCCGCTGCCTCTGCTGGATTCGTCTTCGTGTGGGTGTGAGGGGCCAGCAGGTTTGCTGTCTCCTCTAGCGGGACGCTCTAAGGCCTTTCCGTTGCTTTTCCCAGCGGCTGAAGTGTCTTTGGAGTTTGTTGCGTCTGCTGCAGCAGTAGCACTGCCATTTGCTGCTGAGTCTGAGGCCTCTACGGCTGTGACAGAGACAGACAAACGACGTCGCTGCTGCTCCTTGAGGCTCTTCTGCCGGGGGAGACCCACGCCACTCCCTGAGGCAGAAGGCAATCTTGGCTCCTGCTGCCGCTGCTCCTGCTGCTGCTGCTGCCCATCCTGCTGCTGCTGATCGTTAGAACGACCCAGCAGGGCCTTCTTACTCCCGCATACCCCCCTGCTGCTGCTGCTGCCCGTCTGTCGGTCTGTTATCACCAAGCTGTTAGCTCTGCTTATCTTGCAGCGACTTTGCGGCTGACGTTGCTGCAGCTGCTGCTGCAGCTGCTGCTGCTGCAGCTGCTGCTGCAGCTGGTGCCTGTCTAACAGCAAGCTGTTAGCTGTCTATATTGGAGCGAATGTGTTGCTGCTGCTGCTGCTGTGTGTGACAAGCAAAGCAACGTAATGGGCACAAACGCCTAGAGGATTTTCAGGTATATCTGCAGCTCCTGCCGCAGCAGCAGCCGCTGCTGCCCTCCGATAGTGAGGTCGTGGTTCAGCATGCTGCCATTGATGAGCAGCAGCAGCTGCAGCAGCAGCGCTACTTTAGCAGCAGCTTTTGCTGCTGCTGCTGCTGTTCCAGTCTGTCCTAGGGCCCCCCTTGAAAGGGGCTACACCTCTTTCTGGCTGCGTCTGCACGACTGTGTGTTGCTGCTGCTGCTGCTGTTAAAAAAAAGCAACCCAGGATCGATTTAGACCCCGAAAAAAAAGCTTATAATCAAGAAAAGCTAAAGATAAAGTAGGAAAACAAATAAATACTTTCCCGCTTAATCCCCAAAGTTGTTTCTTGCTGCTGCTTAGCGGCCGCTATACAGCGATCGTTGCTGCGGCTGCTGTTCTGTTGCTGCTCCTGCGGCTGCTGCTCCTCCTGTTGCTCGTGTTTAGTTTGCTTTAAAGGCAGAAAGCGGATTGTCTAAATATTTTAAAAACAGTAAATGACCCACTTATATTGCCGCCATGCGTCAACTAACAGCCTTTCCTGCTGGGGTGTACGGACAGCTCCCAGCAGCAGCAGACGTGGCCACAGAATGTTAGTGAGCGGCCAGTTATTTTCCCGCTCCAACTCGCAACTAAAAAAGCCAAAAACGAACAATGGAGAACTGCTAATCGTACTTTTTTATTGCAGAGCAAAACAAGACAAAAAAAAAGGTTTGCTCGAGGCAAAATGTCCGGTACCGGCAGGGATCGAACCTGCGACCTTGTGGTTAACAGCCACACGCTCTAACCGGCTGAGCTACGGAACCCGACCACACCGTAGGGCCACTTGTCGTGGCCTCGGTGTTTCTTTTCATTCTTATATAAAACATTGTGGGCAGATGAGGCTGGATGCTGCTGCCTTTCTTTGGTCTCTCCCCTCATGCGAGGAACAGGCCGAGGCCTGCCTGTGCAGGCGAGGCCTCGAATGGCCTGAGGCAGCAAGTCACTCAAAGGCAACAATTCAACTCGTCTTAGAGAGGAAGTGCCTCTTTTTGCCTCTCTCCTTGCCATGCCGTAGGCTGAGGGGAAGCTGCACGCCTGTGGTCGTTGGTGTGTATGCCTGCTGAGGTGCTGCGCCGCCCCCAAGCCGGGTCTTATAGGGGTGCGTACACGTAGATATACGAAACAGGCGGAGCTCTCCAAGGATTTATCGGTTTTAAGGCAGGATTTTCATTTTTTCGTGACCTAGGAAGGATTAGCCTTGGTAGTCTTAGCGCCTGTTTGCCTGTTAAAGGGGTTCTCGGTATATCCAGTGCTTACCCTATCGTGTGGGGGGCTGAGGCATGCGTATTAATTGTCTTATGTTAAAGGAATGGTTTGAGTCGTGGAATTGCCCTTGGGGTTGCACGCCGACAAGGTGGCTGAAGACATCGAGGCCAAGACACGCATCTTCATCTCGGCCACACAGAGATCCCTAGGGGGCCAACGTGCCTATATAACTAGATAAAGGAGGGCTTCCAACAGAATAGAGGTGTGCTGCTGCAGGCTCTTAAAGGTGAGCTTCTTGGCGGCTTCTTCCTGAATTACTCGAACAATTTTGACAACCAAATCTTTCTGTACAAAATTAGGAAGACTAACTCCACTATTTTTTTGGGGTTCTGACATTTGAAACCCTCGTAGTTTGCTTTAGCTGTAGATGCGCTGTGAACGTTACAGGCTGGCTCAACCACTATACAGCTTTTTGGAAGGGATACCTATTGGAATATGTTTAGAAAGTTCAAATTATTTTCGCTTGATCAAAATTTAACATGATTGCTGCTGTTACTTAGCTTCCTCCAGTAGATAACTAGGGACCCTATAGGGCCTTACGAGGAAGTATTGTAGCGCAACAGGCCTATGGAGGCTGTGCCACAATCAAGCCTCTTCACTAGCCTATACCACAAAGCGGTTAAATCATTTGGCGTTGCTCCACCTCCTTGTTGGGTCGTAAAATGAAGAATGAAGAATTTCGCCTGAAACGGAGATGTATGGAGCCGACAATCTCCTAGAGCCTAAAAGATCTCGATATCCCAGAAAACAAAAGTTGCCTCCCTCTCAATATCTCTAAATACTTCAAGTAATACAGCTTTCTGCAGAAATGCGGAATATCATGGGAACTTCGCGTTTTTTTCCCTCTTCGGAAGGCTGGCCTGTCCAGAGACCCATGGCTAAGCCCAGAAGAGAAAGATTCCGTATACAAGCTCTAACTTATTTGAAAACGCTTGACGGGACTTTAAGTCCCAAATCAGATTTTGCGCAAGCAAAATCTGAAAGTCTGCTGGTCTTCCCAAAGAGATCCCGATCCAGTCTCAGGGCAGGAGAAACTGTAGCTCGTCCCCTTTGCTACGCTTGTGGACAGTCTCTCTCTATCTCGCTCTGTCTGTCTCTCTGTCTGTCTCTCTGTTTCTGTCTCTCTGTCATTGTTTCTCTGTCTCGCTCTCTCTCGGTTTCTCTTCTTCTCTCTTTCTTTCTCCCTCTTCCTCCCTCACTCTCTCTGCCTCTGTCTCTCTGTCTGTGTCTCTCTCTGTCTCTGTCTCTCTGCCTCTCTCTGTCTTTGTCTTTCTCTCTGTCTCTCTTTTTCCAATTTTCTCTTTTTTTTTTCTCTCTCTCCCTTTTTCTCTCTCTCTCTCTGTCTCTCTCTCTCTCTCTCTCTCTGTGTTTCTCTCTCTCTCTTTGTTTCTCTCTCTGTCTCTGTCTCTCTGACTCTCTCTGTATATGGCTCTGTCTTTCTTTTTTTACTTTTCCCTCTCGCTCTCGCTCTCTCTATCTCTCTCTCTCTCTCTCTGTCCCTCTATCGCTCTCTGTCTCTCTGTCGCTCTCTATCTCTCTCTGTCTTTCTCTGTCTCTCTGTCTTTTTCTGTCTCTCTCTGTCTTTCTCTCTCTCTGTCTCTCTCTCTCTCTCTCTTTCTCTCTCTCTCTCTCTCTCTCTATCTATCTATCTCTCTCTCTATCTCTATGATGTCCTCTGAGCTTTTTGTTGCACTGCAACAAGCACTCGGTTGCGCTCTGTCCAGCCGTTAAAACTTCACCCTTCCGTCTCTCGTTTTGTTTTTACCATTAAGTTGTCTTGAGGGCTCGCAGCGCAATAGAAATATAAGTGCTAGTAGTTGAACTACAATTCGACTATCAGTATAAGATGCCTAGCTCGGATTCTATCAAAGGTGGTAGCTTGATCAACAAGAAGCTCAGAGTAAGGACTTAAAATAAGTATCAATATTTCAAAAGAGAAGATTTAGGAGAGGTTCCCGTAGCTTGCTCACCAGTAGCTTACAGGAGCAGTAGCACTCACGTGCTTGTGTGAATGTTTTTGTTGGGTATTGCAGCGTTTATCTGCTCCGTATATCTTTTAATTGCCTCATTTAATTTCATAAGTAATGAATGAGTGGAATGGTTCAACTTGTAATGTGAGGAACAGCAGCAGATCTTGTGCTCCTTGCGCACTCAGTGTTTAGTTTTAGTTGCTCTTGATCTTAGTTGGCGCTTGGCTGTGCTGAGGTAGAAATGGCATAATAAGCATCTCTGGAAAGACAGGCTTAATTGAAGATAAACTATTTTGACGTTACTGTTTTGTTTTGACACTTATTTCCTCCAAGCAGAAATATAAATACGACTTTCGCAGTGTAGGTGTAGGGCTGTAACAGAACAGTACACTGAGGTTAACACTCTCTCGTGTCCCCTTTGCTAGCTCTAAATAACCCGGTAATTTCAAACTAATAGCATGTAGCAGCAACCATATTTTATGCTTGGTAGTGAAAACGGGGAGACCATTTAAAGCAACACGGAGACTAGTGCACCGCATGCTGCCTAGGCAAATAAACCGCGCCCCACAAAGCAGCGGGCCGAAGAAGAATCAGTACATCAGTACCCGCATTTTAATTGCCAAATACGCATATTCTGTTTCCGTATTGTTGGCTGGGTCGAAGGCGACACACTGTTTTGAACAGGATTGTCAGCGGCATTTTGTAGTCATACCGAACCTTGTGTGATACATGGCTGCAGGAGAAATTCTGCGTTGTTTTAAAATGTCCAATAAGTTTTTTTCAAAAATGCGCGTTTTTTGGTTGGTGGTCACGATCGTTAGTGCCTCTGCGGGCGTCTTAGACGCAGCAAGCGCTCGTAACAAACTAGGGAGTTTGGAGGCCGCCGTTGTGGAAGATGTCACGAATAACGGAAAAAACGGCCAAACTATGGATTATTCAACTTTATTACTTCAACCATCTGCATCGAATCGACTTAAGGGGAAGAGTGTTTTAGCCCTTTCCCTTCTTGCTGCAGCTCTGGGAATTGTAATGCTGGTAATGAAGAGCAACGAAGAAGTAAGTAACGACTTTTCAGTGACCACATCAGTTATATGAAACAAGATAGAGTGGTTTGGCAATGACCTGCCTATCTAGGGCGATGGCTGCCTTGGCTACCTCTGCTTGACCGCAGAGAGTACGGGCTACGCTTTTGCGATTACGAATGCATTCAAAACTCGGGTTTGTCAGCGTGATTCATCAGCTTCTATGAACATAACGAACATCACAGGCCTGTTGACAGCTCAGCCAGCGTCCACTGTCTGCAACGAGGCTTGGGACACTCCAGTGCCTAATTCACATTTTGGATGCCTGTGCAGAGTGTGGATTATGCTGACTCATGGTTGCAGGGGTTTTTGTCTTGACGGAAAGTGGCACCTGATTCGTGTTGTATGGAGAAGGAACCTGAATGGTGGCTTGGTCAATGGCGTAGGGCTGGTCATATGGGATCGGACAGAAGGGATAGAAGTGGCCTGCTTATATAGCGTGATGGCGTCCTTGACTGCCGGTGATTGACCGCAGAGAGTGCGTGATGCTTGTTTTGCGATGACGAAACAACCAAAACCTCCAGTGTATGTCGGTGTCCTTTATAAGCGTGCTCGAGCACAACGAGCTCCGCAAGGCCATGGCCAGCTGAGGTAGTGTCAACTGCCTGTACCGAAGCTTGGGCTACCATTGCCGAAATCGCACTTAGGATGTCTGTGCGAAATGTGTGGATTATGGTGACTTATGGATATTGGGATTCTTGTTTTGACTAGAGGAGGTAGCGCCAGATTTGTTGGGTGTGGAGGTGGTACCTACTTGGCTAATTGGGTGGCTTGGTAAATGGCATATGGCTATCCATGTGAGATAGAGCAGAGAGGCCTAGCAGAGAGTTGCCTATCTAGCGTGATGACTGCCTTGACTACCTCTTATTGGCCGCAGAAAGTAAGTGATGTTGGTTTTGCGATTACGAAAGCGTCACAAGCGTCGAGTTTGTCAACGTGACTTATTACCGTAGCGAACCACGACAAATTTTACAAGCCCACGGCCAGCTTAGGCTGTATCCAGTGCTTGTAACGAAGCCTGCGCTAGGCCAGTGCCAAATTCGCATTTTGGAAGACTGCAAAGTTTGTAGGTTATCATGCCTCGTGAATACTTGGGTGGTTTTCTGGACAGGGAGAGGCACGTGATTTGTGTGTGTGGAGATGGTACCGGGTTGGCTGATTGGGTGGCTTAGTAAATCTCGTAGGGCTGCCCATTTGGGACAGAAGGGTGTGGGAGTGACTTGCCTATCTATCGTGATGGCTACCCTGACTATTTTTGATTGGCCACAGAAAGTATGTGATTCTTTTTCGGGATTTCCCAAGCACCATGAATTCGGGTTTGCCTGTTTTTCTCAGCAGCTTGCCTTAGTGCAACGCGCCGCACAGGCCCTTGGCTAGCTGAGGCAGTGTCCAGTGCCTGTCACGAAATGTGGGCTACGCCAGTGCCGAATTCGCATTTTGGATGCCTGTGCGAAATGTGTGGATTATGCTGACTCATGCATATAGGGTTGCTTTTTTCGCACCTGATTTGTTGGGTGTGAAGGTGAAACCGGGTTAGGTGGTTGGGTGGCTCAGTAAATGGAATATGGCCGGCCATATGGCATAAGCCGGAAACGTATAGCAGTGGTCTTATAAATGACGCAGGGCTGGCCTTGTGGGGTGCGGTACAAGGGTATAGAAGTAATATGCCTAGCTAGAGTGATGGCTGCCCTGCCTACCCCTGATTGGCCGCAGGACGTGCGTGACATCTTTTTCCGATCGCCAAGATACCAAGTGTCGTTTGTCAACAACGAATTCCACAAGCCGATTGCCAGCTGAGGCAATACCCAGTGCTTGTAATGAAGCGTGCGTGGGCTATGTCAGTGCCGGATTTGCATTTTTGATGCCTGTGCGAAATGTTTGGATTATGATAACTTATGCATAACGGGGTGTTTGTCGGCACGTGCTTTGTGTGGTGTGAAGGTGGCGCCGGATTAGCTGGTTGGGTGACTTGGTAAACGCTGTAGGGCCAGCCATATAGGATGGGCCAGAAGCGTATAGCAGTGATCTGCTTATAAATGACGCAGCGCCGGCCATGTATGATGGGATGGAAAGGTATAGCAATGATCTGCCCTAACTAACGTGATGGGTGCCCTGGCCACCTCTGATTGGCCGCAGGAAGTGCGTGATATGTTTTTCCGATTGCGAAACTACTAACTGTCGTTCTTCGACGTAACCAAGACCAACGAATTCCACAAGCCCATTATTGGCTGAGGCAGTGTCCAGTGCCTGTAACAAGCGTAGGTTACGCCACTGCCGTATCGCATTTTGCATGTCTGTGCGAAATGCATAACTTTTTGCTGACACGTGGATATCGGGCTGTTTGTCTTGAAGAGGCGCCTGGATTTTTGGAGCGTGGAGGTGGAACCTGGTTGGCTGATTGGATGGCCTGGTAAATGGCGTAGGGCTGGCTATGTGCCATGCGGCAGAAGGGTATAGCAGTGACTTTCCCATCTAGCATGATGTTTGCCTGCTCTACCAATGCGTGTTTTCTGCAGGAAGTGCGTGGTACTATTTTAGGGAATGCGAGAGCACATAAAAATAGAATTCACCGATTTGATTTATCAGCCTGCGCGAGCACAACGAACTTCACATTCCCATGATCAGCTGATGCAGTGTCCACTGCCTATAACGAAACGTAGGCTATGCCAGTGGCAGATTTGCTTTTTGGATGCCTGTGCGAAGTATGTGGATTATGATGACTCATGAATATTGGGGTGTGTGTCGTGACAGGAAGTGGCACCTGATTTGTTTATTGTGGAGGTGGAGCCTGCCTGGCTGATTGGGTGGCTTGGTAAATGGCGTAAGGCGGCTCATGTGGAATTGGACGGATGGGTATAGCAGTCACATTCTTGGATTTCGTAGTGGCTGCCTAGACTACCTCTGATTGGTCGGTGAGAGTTCGTGATACCTGCTTTGCGCTTACAAAATCAGCCAAAAGTCCCGTTTGTTCGTGTCCTTCATAAGCGTGCTTGATCACAACAAAGTCCACAAGCCCATTGCCAGCTGACTCAGTGTCCAGTGGCTATAAGCTTGGGCTACGCCAGTGCCGAATTCACATTTTGGATCCCTGTGCGAAGTTTGTGGATTATTGTGACTCACGGATATTCTGATGTTTGTTTTTCTTGACAGGAAGTGCCACCTGATTTGTCGAGTGTGGTGGAGGGGCAAGCTGCTTGGCTGATTGGGTGGGTTGGTAAATGGCGTATGGGGGTCCATGTGGAATGCGGCAGAAAGGTTTAGCAGTGACCTGCCTATTTAGCGTGATTACTGCCTTGACTAGCTCTGAGTGACCGTAGCAAATGCGTGATACTTTTGTTGGGATCAGGAAAACACCAAGAGCTGCTTGTTGCTAGTGACCTTTATTAGCGGGCCCAAGCACAACGAACTCCACAGTCCTATGCTCACCTGACATGGTGTCCAGTGCATGCACGAAAACATGGGCTGCGCCAGTGTTGTACTCCCCGTTTTGGATGTCTGTGCGAAATGTGTGGATTATGTTGACTTGCGGATATCGGGATGGTCTTGACAGGAAGTGGCACCTGGTTTGTTGGGTGTGGAGGTGAAGTCTGGTTGACTGATTGGGTGGGTTGGCAAGTGGCCTATGACGATCCATGTGGGATGGGGCAGAAGGGTCTAGGAGTAGCCTGCGTATCGTGATTGCTGCCTTGCCTACCTCTGATTGGCTGCAGAGAGTGTGTGATGCTTGTTGTGGATTGAGACAGCACTCAAGACGTCAGGATCTCTGTATTATTTATTAGAACAAGCTCAACGAACTCCACAAGCCCATGGCGGGCTGAGGCAGTGTCGATGGCCTGTAATTCCTGTGAAGCACGCCATTGTCGTATTCGCATTTCGAATGCCTGTGCGAAGTTTGTGGATGATGTGGACTCACGGATATTCTGATGTTTGTTTGTCTTGACAGGAAGTGCCATCTTGTTTGTCGGGTGTGGAGGGGGAAGCTGGTTGGTTGATTGGGTGGGTTGGTCAATGGCGTATGGCTGACCAGGTGGGTTAGGGCAGAAGGGTCTAGCAGTGCCCTGCGTATATATCATGAATGCTCCCTTGACTACCTCTGGTTGGCCCTAGGAAGTGCGTGATACTTTTCTACGATTACCAAACCAGCCAAAATGTCAGTTTTTCAGCGTCCCTTATTAGCTGGCCCGACGATAAAGAACTCTACATGTGCATGGGCAGATGATGGAGTATCCAGAGCCTGTAGCGGCGCTTGGGCTACGCCAGTGCCGTATTCGCATTTTGATGCCTTTGCGAAGTAGATGGATTGCGCTGATTCACGGATCTCCAGATGTGTGTCCTGACAGAAAGTGGCACCTGATTTGTCGAGTTTGGAGGTGGAAGCTGGTTGGCTACTTGGGTGGCTTGGTAAGTGGCGGATGGCTGCCTTGTGAGAAGGGGCAGAAGGGCCTAGCAATGGCGTGCGTATATATCGTGATTGCTGCTCTGACTAGCTTTCACTGGCCGCAGAGAGTGCGTGATCTTTTTCCTCGATTACAGAAGCGACAAGAACTTCAGTTTGTCAGTGTTCTTTATCAGGGTGCGCAAGCACGAAGTCTACGAGCCCATTGCCAGCAGATGCAGTGCCCAGTACCTGCAGCGGAGCTTGGGTTGCGCCACTGTTGTATTCGCGTTTTGGATGTCTGTGCGAAGTGTGTACATTATGATGACTCACGGGTGTTGGAATGCTTGTCTTCACAGGAAGTGGCAACTGATTTGTTGACTGCGGAGGTGGAGCCTGATTGGCTGGTTGGGTGGGTTAGTAAATGGTGTATGGCTATCCATGTGAGATGCGCTAGAAGGGTCTAGCAATGACCTGCGTTTATATTGTGCTTGGTGCCTTGACTAGCTCTGATTGACCGTAGGAAGTGCATGATACTTTTGCTGGCATTGGGAAAGTACCCAGAACTCGATGTTGTTAGTGTCCCTTATTAGCGGGCCCGAGCAGAATGAATTCCACAACCCCATGGTTAGCTGCTGCAGTGTTCAGCACCTCAAATGGACGTTGGGTTGCGCCAGCGTTGTATTTGCGTTTTGGATGTCTGTTGGAAGTCTGTGGATTAAGCTGACTCACGGATATTGGGATGCTTGCGTTGACAAAAAGTAGCATCTGATTTTGTCGAGTGTGGAGGTGGAGCCTGATGGGCTAATTGGGTGGGTTGGTAAATAGTGTATAGCTATCCGTGTGGGATGGGGCAGAAGGGTCAAGCACTGACCTGTTTATTTAGCGTAATTGCTGCCTTGAACACCTCCGATTGACCGTAGGAAGTGCGTGATATTTTTGTTGGCATTGAAACTCGATGTTATTAGTGTGCTTTATAAGTGGGGTTAAGCACAACGAACTCTACAGTCCCATCCCCAGCTGGCGCAGTGTCCAGTGCATGCACGGGGACGTGGGTTACTTGATTGTTGTATTCTTGTTTTGGATGTCTGTGGGGAGTGTATGGTTTATGCTGACTCACGGATATCCTAATGTTTGTTTGCCTTGACAGGAAGTGTCACCTGATTTGTCGAGTGTGGAGGTGGAGCCTGGTTGGTTGATTAGGGGGGTTGGTAACTGCCGTATGGCTATCCATGTGGGATGGGGCAGAAGGGTCTAGCGATGATCTGCGTTTATCTTATGATTGCTGCCTTGCCTACCTCTGATTGACCGTAGGAAGTGCGTGGTATTTATGTTTCTATTAGAAACTCACCCAGAAATCGATGCTGTCGGTGTCCTTTATTAGCGGGCCCGAGCAGAACGAACTTCAGAAGCCCATGGTCAGCTGATGCAGTGTCCAGCACCTGGAATGGAGGTTGAGTTGCACCAGTGTTGTATTTGCGTTTTGAATGCCTGTGCGAAGTGTGTGCCTTGTGGTGATTCACGGAGATTGGGATGCTTATCCTGATAGGAAGTAGCACCTGATTTGTTGAGTTTGGAGGTGGAGGCTGATTGGCTGATTGAGTAGGTTGGTAAACGGTGTATGGCTATTCATATGGGATGGGGTAGAGGGGTGTAGCAACGACATGTTTTTATATTGTGCTTGCTGCCTTGACCACCTCTGATTGACCGTAGGAAGTGCGTTACTTTTGTTGGCATTAGGAAGGCGCCCAGAACTCGATGTTGTTAGTGTCCTTTATCAGAGGGCCCGAGCAGAACAAACTCCACAACCCCATGATAAGCTGATGCAGTGTCCAGCGTTTGAAATGAACGTTGGGGTGCACCTTTGTTGTATTCGCGTTTTGGATGCTTGTGCGAAGTGTGTGGGTTAAGCTGACTCACGGATATTGGGATGCTTGTGTTGAAGAAAAGTAGCGTTTGAATTTTTCGAGTGTGGAGATGGAGCCTGATTGGCTGATTGGGCGGGTTAGTAAATGGTATATGGCTATCCATGTGAGATGGGCTAGAAGCGTCGAGCAATGACCTGCGTTTATATTGTGCTTGGTGCCTTGACTAGCTCTGATTGACCGTAGGAAGTGCGTGACACTTTTCTGGCATTAGGAAAGCACCCATAGCTCGATGGTGTCAGTGTCCTTTATTAGCGGGCCCGAGCACAACGAACTCTACAGTTCCATCCCCAGCTGGCGCAGTGTCCAGTGCATGCACGGGAACGTGGGTTACTTGATTCGCGTTTTGGATGTCTGTGCGAGGTGTGTGGCTTATGTTGGCTTGCGGATATCGGGATGCTGGTCTTGACAGGACGTGCCACCTGATCCGCCGAGTGTGGAGGGGAAAGCTGGTTGCTTCATTGGGTGGGTTGGTAAATGGCGTATGGCGGTCCATGTGGAATGCGGCAGAAAGGTTTAGCAGTGCCCTGAGTCTATATCGAGGGAGGTGCCTTAACCTTTGATTGGCTGCAGAGAGTGTGTGATGCTTCTTGTGCAATAGGAGTACTGCCAAGAGTTTCGTTTGTCAGTGTTGTTTATCAGAGTGGGCAGGTACAAGGAACTCCACAAGCCCATGGCGAGCTGGGGCAGTGTCGGTGGCCTTCAATTACTGTGGGCCACGCCAGTGTCGTAAGAGCATTGCGACCGCCTGCGCGAGGTGTGTGGGTTATGCTGAATCACGAATATCGGCGTGTTTGCCTTAGCGTAAAGCGCTATCTGATTTGTTGGTTGTGGTGGTGAACCTGGGCGGCTGATTAAATAGCTTGGTAGATGGCGAAGGACGGGCCACGCGGCATGGTGCAGAAGGGTTTAGCAATGTGCTGCAGATATAGTGTGATGACTACCCTGACTACCTCCAATTGGCCGCAGAAAGTGCGTGATGCGTTTTTTGCGATTACGAAGCCCGCCAGAACCCTACATATCAGGAATTGTTTATCAGCGTGGTTGAGCACAACAAAGTGTAGAAGCCTAAGAATAGGTGATGCATTGTCGAGTGCTTGCAACGTTGCTTGGGATACGCTAGTGCAGAATCCACATTTTGGTTGTGCAAAATGCGCCTATTGTGATGACCCCGGGATATTCGCCCGTTTGTCTTGACAGTAAGTGTAAGCTGATTTGTCGAGTGTGGTAAGCGAACTCGGTTCGCTGGGTGGGTGGCTTGCTTAATGACGTAGGGTAGAGCGTGTGGGATGGGGCCGAAGGGTACAGGAGTGACCTACGTTTATATCGTGATCGCTGCCGTGAGTTCCCCTGATTGGCTGCAGAAAGTGTGTGACGTTTTTTCTGCGATCAGCAAATCACCAAAAGGCCGAATTTGTCAGTGTCTTTTTTCCGCCAGCCCGAACGTTATGAACTCCGTAAGCCCGTTGCCAGCTCAAACCAGTGCCGAATTCGCATTTTGAATGGCTTTGCGAAGTGTGTGGATTATGCTGACTCTTGGATATCGGTATGTTTGTCGTGACAGGAAACGCACGAGATTTGTTGGGCTTGGAGTTGGAACATGGTTGGCTGATTAGATGGCTTCGTAACTGGCGTAGGTTTGGCCATGTGGTTTTGGCAGGGTGTGTAAGTGGCTTGGTAAATGCGTACTGCCGGCCATGGGCGAGGGGACCCAAGGGCAAAGCATGTGACTTTCCTGTATAGCGTGGTCTACCTATGGTTGATTGCAGAAAGTGCGTGATACTTGCGTTGCAATTACGAAAGAGCCCAAAACTCGACTTTGTCGTGTCTTTTATTGGTGTGTCCAATAACCAGCTGCATAAGGCCATTGGCCAGCTTACGCAATCTCCAGTGAGTGTAACGAAACGTTGAGTACGCCAGTGCCGATTTCGCATTGGGGGATGCTTTTGCAAAGTTTCTGGATTATGCTGACTCACAGATATCGAGTGTTTGTTAACAGGAGGAAGTGGTGCCAGATCTATTGAGTGTGGGGGTGGAATGTGATTAGCTGATTGGGTGGCTTGTTAAATGGCAAACGGCTGCCCATGTGGGATGGGGCAGAAGGCTCTAGAAAAGACTTAACTATATAACGCAATTGTTGCCTGGACTACTTCTAATTGGTCGTAGCAACTGTGTGATACTTCTTTCCTATTACGAAAAAACACCCGGGACTCGATTTTGAAAGTGCCGCTTATTAGCGTGTCCAAGCACAACGAACTCCACAAGCCCATG
>JRZD01020106.1:0-20071 GCA_000826945.1 Eimeria nieschulzi
GCTAGTTGTCATGAAAAGCGTATTATAAGCAGAGTTGTCTCCAGCTTTTCTAAAGAGTATATGAGCAGGAAGAATGCCTTAGGAGCATCTCATAGACGCATGCGAAAGCCTAACGCGTTGCTGTGGGAAACCCATGGCTTCACAGCTGCATAGTCTAAACGTCACAAGGCGGTGGTAAGCTTCCACGTTTATGTGGACCCCTCAAAGAAGTCGGTATTGTCCTTTACCTTTTTGGCTTTCGACTTGTAACGAGGTGGAATTCGAATTGGAATGAACGGTCAGACAGGAGTACTAGGCTTAGAAATGGGATTTTCATATCGACATTTCCGCGTCGCTAAAAGACGTAAAAAAGGCAGCAATTGGCACTATGGGGAAGATAAGGGGTGAAAATGATGTAATGTGGTATCTTCCTTGTACTGTCTCTGACTGCCATCTGGAATGCAGAATGTGAAATACACAAGGCGCTTGACATCTAACAAGCCGCGGCTTCCGCGTTGCTTAGCACTGCACAAACCCGCACAAAATAAAGTTAAAATTGTTTTCGTGGGAGAAAGGGAGATCTTGGGTAGATGAGGTGTGCATACTGGAGGTAGCGATAGGAGCAAACGAAAGGGAGGAAAAACCCCAACACTTTCTTGCTGGTTGGTAGATGGAACAAACGAAATTCCAGAAAAAATGCGAAGAAATATTCCATATGCGATGAAAAAGCAAAGTGCAGACCCGGCTATTTGAACTTGAGCGCCTCGGGGCTCGCTGCGTATCGAGCCACAAAACTGTTTGTATGATCACTCAATGGTCAACAGTATTGCATTCCAAACAGCCTCTTTTTCGCTTTCTGTCCTAATAACACATCACCATTCTCTTTGAACTTTAAAACATAACTATTCGTTTACTGGTAGGCCTAGGTTTTCATTAGTACCAGACTTGTTTGCATGCTTCAAGAAAACATTCCAGGCTCTAACGCATCTTTCTAATTTTAGCCTTTTGTCCACCTGTACGTTTCGGGAATCTTTTTGGCTGTTAAACTATTTAGAGTGGCCTGTGCTTATTCGGTCATTGTTCTCCGGAAATTTGTCCTTGCGGTTTTTTCCTCTTACAGTCTTTAGCCCAGCGTTCCAGCCTTTACTAATTGCCACTATAGCTCCGTCACGCCTTGTTATCTGAACTGCACAAGGGGTCTCATTGCGCCGTATACACATAGCTTTTACAGAACCCAAAGTTAGTGTCAATTCTGCCCTTAGAGTATCGATGTAGACATAACTAAAGGTAATAATTGTGCGGTGTTGGGTGGCCAGCGGCTTCCTGTGCATGCAAGTGCAAACAAAACCAAAAGCCTCTATTGGAACACTAAAGATGCAACCTGGGAATTCAGCGCCTCGCGAAGCAATCGGTGCTACAGAATGCAACATTTGTACCGATGCCTTTACGTAAAGATCCGGAATACTGAGCATGTTCACAGTATTGGAGAACGGAACATGGCAAAAAGAATTCTCCACCCCTATCCAAGCTTGCATCTCGGTCTTAGAACAGCAGAGCGCCGAGCGAGTGTGGCTCAGGGCCAGCCAGCCTGTGCCCCCGTATCCCACCAAACGCACAGCCTAAGGATCGCAGCTACTGCTTCACGGAAGCCAAAGAACACTTTGGGCATCAATGAGGGGAGGCTGCTGAATAGACAGTACAATACCTAACAGGCACACGAGCGTGCAGACTTGGCACCTTGTCAGCAGTGCATGTTGAAGCAGCATAACTATAAGATGCAATGATCATCACACACTCCTGGAATCCAACGCTCACGCATTATGGCCCCATGACCGCGATCTCAAAAGAAGTCGAAGTGGCATCTCTCGGTGTAGGGGACACTACACAGAAGTATCAGTGTTAGAAAGTAGAGTATTAGTGTTAGAAAGTAGCGTTGCTAGAGACAGAAGGAACCACATAGAGGTCTTAGCGTGGTTCACAGAAAAGCAAAAGGCCAGGTTCAATTTAAGTGCAAAGATAAGGGGTCTCAAGTTAGCAGATTTCGGGCCCCATAAGGTGAATGGACCTCCAAGAAAGGGTGCCTCGCAGTGCAGCTAACTAGTGGCAACCGATTGAGTGTACAGAACGTTAAAAACATATTTCAAGAGACAGAGGCAGGGGGACTCCTCGACATCAGCCCTGCCTTGGCCGCGTTAGCATGAAGGGTTGCTACCTCTTGAACGCGGAAGATTAGATCCTTCTGGACGGGTACCATTTGCCGCAGTGCAGCTAACAGCATGCAGCTTTGATGGCCCACAGAGAACTGTTAGAAGCAATAGAATTATGGCATTAGAAAGGATGTTGAATCCATATGCAATGATGAACGAAGCAAACCAGGCGTAAAAGATGAGCTTTGCGCGGCTACCTGGTACCTCTGCCTCTTCCTCTGCCTCTGCCCCGGCCGCCTCCCCGGTGCCCCCGAGCCCTGGAGTTCTCCGGTCGACTGGCCATACCGGAAGCCCCCCGGGACGCATCCGTAGCGTGTGTTGGCCTCCTGGAAGCTCCTGGGGGTGAAGCCCTATAGCCGCCTTGGAAAGCTGGCGGAAACGCGGCATCTGCCTGTGGCACTGCATTCTGATTATTGTCTTCGTTTCCATACGGCTCACTCGCGTAGAGGATAGCTGTGGCAGCGGTGCTGTTTGTCTGCTCGGCATCAGCTTTGATAAGATCAAAAAGGCTGTAAGTTACTGGAACGCCCGAGGGTCGCATATATTCCGTCATATCTTCATCACGCCTGCGCCGCTCACGCCGGCCACGGCCTCCCCTTCCTGGCGTCCTTTCGAGGCTGATCCTGTCAGCTTTCACGGTGTTTGGGTTTACCTTTTCAAGCTGTCGCAGCCGGTCCTGCTTGAGATTGCCAGCATTAGTGATCATCAGTAGTGATCGGGGTGCTGGCTCTGTCGAAGGTTCTCCGCACGCCTGTTCCGGATATTCAACTGTACGTTTCAGGCTGTCACGATTCGCTTCCGTCTTCTGCTGCTGCTGGTCCCTGGTGGCCGCTTCTGATCGAAGTTCAACATTTTGCACGTTGGCAGAAAACGAAAAGGGAACGAATTTCGGAGGGCCCGTGTCCGACTTGTCTTCTTTAATACGTTGCTGAAGCTGAATGTTCTCCTTCAGAATATGCTGGACCAGCTTTCGACGTTCTTGTACGTCCGCCTTGAGGTTGAACGCTTCGCGTAGTTGCGCCGCACCCCCTCCTAAACTCTGTACGTGCTGGGAAGAAAGCAGAGCCATTCCGCGATAAAAAACAAGGCCAGGCAACAACAGCAATTTCACGCCGGGAACCAACGGCACTGCATCGAGCTGTGGACAAAACCGCAGCTCAATGCCTGTGAAAGACGCACCACGACCGTCCGTAAGCTTCAATGACAGCAGTCTTCTTTTATTCCCCTTGATCCCATGCGCACCATCTGCAAAATCCTCTTCGACGTCTTTCGTTGGTAATCGCACATCTTGAAAAGATATAATCATGCAAAGGACCGGCTTTTTGAGGCAAGAGTTGAACGCCACGAATCGCTCGTCCAAGGCTGGTTCGCTAGTAGCAGGATTGGTCGCTGCATATGCCGCAACCTCTGGAGGAGCTTGCAAAGACTTACTGAGAATAGCATTGAAATTCGTAGGATCTGCAGGATGCGGGGCCAAGTGCAAACGCCGCAGGTCGGAAGACAAAACATACTCCTTGGCCTCACCGACAGACACAATCCCAGATTGTTCGAAAGCCGCAACGCCCTCTGGTGTGAAGCTCACGCCCCATGGCTCAAGTGCGGAAAGAATTGAAGCCGTTGCCATGGTCCACTCTTACGTAAATCTGTCTTCTTTGTATCTGTCTCAATGTACGAGTGGTCAGTGCGTTCAAGTAATACCTGAAACACTGCCACGGACCAAGTAAGCAATCCAAAGAAGAGTATGTACGAGGCGAACTAGCACTGCAGCCTACATATCCCAAACCGTGTGTTCCAACTTAATCTTGCTTCTAATATCGATGCAAAAACAAGCTGCCAACATCTAGCAGCAGGCGAGTAGAGGCCCAAGGACTGTAGGGAATCCAACAGAGCCGCCAAATTTGTACGACGTTTGGGGCGAAAGAGATATAAACATGAGTATTATCTGATAGAGATGGGCCGGGAAGTAGTTAAACTAGACAGGGTTTTAATGAGGCAACAACACAGTCCTGTTTTCAGCCCTGTGGGCCCCCCATGAGCACCGGCACACTTTTTACTTTTTCTTTCTCTGCAGAGAGGTACCTTTAGTACTTTTTTTCATTTTTGTTTGATATCCATTGTGCCCGTCCAGTTGAGAAATTGCTTTTTTGAGGCCGAATGCAGCAACCGAAGTAGCACGTTTTTGTCCTCCCGCCTGTCGCTTTAGGATCGACCGAGAAAAAAGACAGAAACCGCAGGAATTGCGTAGAACAGGAACCTTGTTTCTGTTTCTTAGTCACTTTGTTTTATTTGGAAATACTCAACACAAGCGAGTGTCTGTAACGCAGGGCGGGTGGCCACAGAATGGCGACAGAGCTTGCACCCCAACGGACGCCCAATGGGGATTTAGAGTTGCAAGCGGATGAAACTGTTGGGATAAAAGTGCAGAACGCATCTTTGGTTATCCGTGGGAAAGATGCGGGTGAGTGAAGGAGTCTTTCCAGCTCACCCCAATCCACAATTTCTTTTGAAACGCATTGTGACCTCTTCTGGACAGTTCAAGAATCCAAGTGTATATCCGAAACAATTTTTGTCGTGACTGGGGGTCGCGCTCTTCTAAGATGGAATGGTATGCTACGGGATGCAGGGGATGACCAGATTTGAAATGGTAGTTTGTGGGCGCTGTGTGGGGTGCAGGTCGGGGTGTATTGTTCGTTACGTCTCAGCGTGTTGCTTGGCTTTCTGATGGTGGAGCAAGCTTTGCTCTGAGCTATCTTTCCATCGTCCTCCATGCGCTGTCTAGCGATCCACGTGCGTCTGCATCATTCAGCGTAGCCACAAAATCAGCCAGTAGAAACAGCTGCTGCTACAGCCTGCCCACGGGGGAAGCCGTGCAAGGGGGAACTTTGCTGTTTAAATTGTTTTTATTGCTTTTTGCAGAGGCTTGTGACAGACCTTGTCTTTATTGTCAAATAAAAGGTGATGCTCTACCGATCTTAGCTAATAGCCATCCCTTCGGCGTCTCAGCTTCCGGCTCAGAGGAGGCGCTGCAGGATGGCGAAGACGCACCAGATGATGAAGTTATGGCAGAGCTGAAGTTCATCCCGGACGACTCGAGGTAATAATTACCAAATAGGATTTATAATTACCAAATGTGGTTTATTCCAGCCAGCCAATCTAGTGGTAGTTTGCATGTACAGCCCAAGAAGAAACGCCATGGTTGCAGGTCGCTGTTTTCTGAACTATTTCCTTTTGCAGCTGCCTGCATCGGCTCTTTGCAGTCGTCAGCGAAATGGCCGCGCTGCATCCCGACCCCGATGCAGGTGACCTCGATGGCGACGAAGAAGAATTGTTTGATGAGGCGACTCTCCGCCGCCAGGTATTTCCCAACCCTCGATTTCAAACAGACTGAAAAATTGTCTGATGAATGTTTCTCTACTCTTCATTTTCTGCTTCCCACGCTGATTGCCAATATACCAAATAGAGGGAGGATATATTCCCTGTGCTGTTTCATTTGCAGGGTTGGGAGTTTGTGGAGAATGAAGAAGATAATTATGCCAGTGGAAACAATGAAGGAGAAATGGATGCCTGAAACGCCTCCGCTTGCATTTGCACGAGCCTTTGCAGGAGAGGAATGTCTCAGCCGATTCGCGCTGGCGTGTCGGATTTATCTTCGTTTCTAACAGGAACGCATAAAGATGTTTTGTTTCTGTCCATTTTGATTGCTTGGCGATGGGGGAGGGCTGGTTGCCTGAAAAAGAAGAATTTCCATGGGACATTGTCTTTGTTTGGGATAAAATGAAAATCGTTTTTGCCGCTCCAGCAGGTGGCGGTCGGTGGCTGGGGGCCACGCAGACACCCGAAGCTGATGAGAGTTTGTTAAATGGTTCACTTGGAGGAAGTGGTTCATGCAGTTAAAGGGGAAGTGACACACTCTCTCTCTTTTGGGGGGAACGCACACGCCGACTTACAGAGGAGTGCAGGTGATCCTAACAGCCATGGGCACAGCCAAGCGGCAAGGGGATGCGGGCAAGATGCAGCTGACCTGCATCGTTTAGGTGAATTGTTTACACAGGAAAACAACTTTGGTTGTTCTGTCTTCAAGTGTATGGACAATGTTAGATGCTTTGCTGACACCGTATATTTTAGCGGTTTTCCACGGCACTCCACGGCTGTTTTTAGATTGAATACACCATGAGTGGTTGTTTATAGATAGAGTGAATACACCATGAGTGAAGCCTAACACAGTCCAACTTTCCTCTCCACAGAATTTGGCCAGGCAGTTAGAATTGGAGCTGCAGGGTTTCTTCAAAGTTAGCCGGCAGCCTATAACCAATAATGTGCTCAGTAGAATCGCATCTGTTTAAGGGAGGCTCCCCACGAGTTTTCCTTTCACTTCTGCCAAATCTCATTGAATTTTTACGAAACGTCGGCATGAGCTCCACTAATCCATTTTAACTTTATATATTTATTTCAATAGTTCCACCGTGCAAACAATTTTCTGTCGTATTCTTTACAAGTATCAGCTGCTTCCCCCCGCGATCGAACCGCCTTACAGACCCATGCAGAATCACCATGTGGCGGCAACTAACCTCCTATGGGGTTTGGACAAGCAAAATTGGTTGTGTGGCCAAGGCAAGTTTGATGAATATGTTCAGCCACATAAATTAATTTTCTGCTGATGTCTGTTTGTGGCAGTTATGTCTTCATTGTTGATCATTGCTTAGTTCTAGTTGTTGCCTGCTCTGCTTCTCGAGCAGAAACATCGGCAATTGTTTACAGCCAAAAAAGAATTATCTTTTGATCGGACCATTCGTAACGGCGTGAATTTCGATCTTTAAAATATACAAAGCTTAGAAGTGGAATAGTAGGCAGAATGGGGTCTTAAATGAAAATTTGAACGTGCTGGTGCCCACAGCGCTGGGCTGCCCACGCCCGACAGTTCAGGCGTCACTACAGTGCAAATAAACCGCTGTTTACCACCAACCTCCATGCCACGCGTATGTTTTCAGCGGGTGTTTTACCCTTAATACGAAATCAACTGCTGACTTGCACGCAGCCAATCCCAGCAATTCATATTCATGCAAACTGCAGGCGTACTGTTAAGGACACCCTATACATGCCATTGCCTCCTGTTGCTCGAGCAGCCGCATGGGCGGCCTGATGAATTGCTAGTGCGTTGTTTTAACAGATTTACGGATGGGAGATTTGCTCACCCGATGAATCGAAAAGTCAAGAAAAAATTTGGCGGATACAAAATGGCTGTGAGTTTTATGCTGACACACGGAGAAAAGTTTTGGAAGCGGAGGAGGTCGAGGAGACCTCATGGAACTAAACGTGGAACACATCAAACTAACAACATGCAAATGCATTGAAAATGCCGTGAATTGTTTCTGAAATGCAAAGAGAGAAATAACAAAAACGCTTGGCAGCAAGTTTAGCGGCTCTCTTCCCTCCCTAATCACCCATACGATCTTCTTCCACTCGTCGCAGCACTGGCTCGAGCGCTTCATGTGCAGCTTTCAACGCCACATTCCACGTGTGTCCAGAGATGAAGTCCGCACCATAAACAAACGGAGCCGAGACGCCGGAGCCATAAGACGCGGGTTCCAGCAGGCCAGCCATGATCGTTAGAAAAGCTGTGTAAGCAGTGAAATGTGCAAGTAAAGGATCTAGAAGCACCATATCCACATCATTCAAATCAAGTACCATTGCGGCCAAACGCTTCAGCAAGGGCGTTGGCCGGTACGCTGGCTGCGTCCAAACTCTCCCACTAAACGGGGGGGCTCCAGGGACAAACGACGCAACCTCAACCTTGTCCATGTCTTGGACGTGTAACTGAGAAACGGGACACCATCGCAAATGGAAATAGAGTAAGAAGAGGCTAGCCGTAGTACGGGTGCGCTACAGACTACCGTGTTTGTTATACTTGGTGGAGTGTCTAGACACCAGCTCGGCTGCTCACGCCATTTTACTGTTCTCAGGGCATTACCACTTGATTCCGCGTTAACAATAGTGGTGTACTTACGTTCATCAAAAAGGGCTTTTTGTTAGACAAGTTTGTCAAAGACTCTTCACCAAAAAGAACGCCAACGGGGTCAATGTCAACATTCAACTCTTGGACTTTCACGCCAGAGGCCATGAGATCCTCATAAGCATTTGTGTCTCCCCACTAAAAACAAGACAAAACAAAAACAAGAAAAGATGTCTATTATCCCTGTGGCATGCACAAATATTTCTCGGGGCGGAAAGTCCGCAAGGACCAGGAGATATTCGATTAGTTAAATAAAGAAACAGACAGAGATAAAAGACACAGGAGAGAGAGAGAGACAGATAACATTAACAGAGACAGAAAGGCACAGGGATGAAGAAAGAGACAGAGATAAGGGACACAGGAGAGAGAGAAAAACAGACTACAATAAACGAGTTGCATCTCCAACACCTCAGAAACGGAACAAATGAAAAAAAATCTCGTCCCTCACCGGCGGGCTGCCAAAGGCTACGGTGTGGATTTGCAGCAATCCTTTTTCCACCAGAGGTTTTGCCCTCTTTGCAAAATACCAGGCGCTTAGCTGCGCCATGACTGCTCCCTGCGAGTGTCCTGTGAAAACAATTACTAAAGGAGTCTTTCGATTCGCGATTCTTTGTTTTAAACGTTTTAAATCTTCTTCGAGCTGAGGACGCGCCGCCTTGTCGAACAGATACGTCAGGCCGTAATGAAACCTTCCTCGTTTTGACAAAGTTTTGTACTGGACCGCCAATCCCATGCCATTTAAAAGCCATTGCTGCATAAAAGAAAAACAAAAGATGAATACTGAAAAACATTCCTTCATTTCTTCGTGCACCCATACTCGTGGCAGAGGTGTCCATACACCGCATCCTCACCACCCATGTGCACTAAGCAGATAAACTCCATTTTCCTCACCTTGCTGCTAAAAGTGCCGCGAAAGAGCCATACAGCGTCCGCATATTGCAGATTATCCGCATTATCTTTTGGTTTTTGGCTTTCATCTCTTTCCAGCAGCCACATCCATGGCGACTCATGCGGTCGGTTGAATGAGGCCGTGAGACCGCAAATGTCAGGATTCACAACTGGCGGGCATTTGACCTCCGCGCCAACGACGCTGGGCGTCCAGCTGCCGTCTTCCCTCAGAGATCCTCCATTCTCCTCCTTGGGTAGCGTGCTGCTGCTGCTGCTGAACGGCCCATGGACAGACAGGCGGCCGTAGGGCAGCCCAAGTTTTTTGAAAAATTTCATGTCTGTTGAATGCGGGGGGCAACCCTCAGGCAGAGGAGGAACAGCTCCGTCCTTATCAGTCGAAACATCTGTGGAAGCGGTCGTCGCATCTGCTGTTAGTTGGGTGAATTCTGTCTCCCTTAAGGCATTCACTGCTAATGGTGTTGCTGCCTGAGGCGCCGCAGGGTCAACAGGTTGCTTCGGAATTTCTTCGGTCTTTCCTAATGAATCAAACCGCGAAGAGTTTGCATGCGCCTCTTTGTTGCTGCCCGCAGCTTCCCTCCCGGCGGTTGCTTCCTCCTTCGAAACGCCAACATTAGTAGAATTATCTGCATGAGTTGGTTCATGCTCTAGCGTTGTATCAACGGGCTTTTCCCATGTCAATGGAAATTCTTTTGGCTGCGAGGATTCGGCCATTTGCTCCCCCCCGCTCCCTGACTTGGGGGAGACAAAGGGATCCACGTGGAAGCGGGGAGAAAGATTTCGCCACCTCATTGGGGCTGTAGCACACAAAAGAGGCAGCGGCAACAAGGGCGACAAAAGCGCATGCAGACAAAATACAAAAACAATCGATAAATAAAAGATAAGTCAAAGGAAGCATCGCTAAGACATCTCCTGGCCAACACATTTAAAGAGAGATAAAAAACAAGAAAGGGAGGGAGATAAACAAGAAAGATCAACAAAAGAGAGGGAGAGAGATAAATTAGAGGACGAGAAATATAAGAGATAGAGAGACGGCAAAACGCACCAACTTCCGTCGTACGCAAAACTCCCACTTGAGTGACTTTCCAGGGTGGAAAGGCAAAAGTTGCTGCATTGTGGTATTGCAGCCAATCCCACAGATCTGCCGCATGATAAGCCAGCACATTCAGCATCCATAAGTTGTGCCAAGTGAGATAAAAGTGCTTTTTCCATTTCTCCCTTGTTGGCTGAGGAGGCTCGCCAGATGGAATTTCGCTTGTCTCTTCTGCATTCCTTAAATTTTCTTCCTCTGCAGCCGTCGGTGAACTCGCATCATCTTCCCCAACTGGAGACTGAGGCGGCGAGCTGTTTGGTGTTTTTGTTTTTGTTGTTTTTGTCTTTGGTGGTGTACTCACACTCGCTGGAGCCCTAGAAGACTCTTCCGAGGAAAACGACTTTCGCTCGAGTTTTTGAATGAGCCCAGAAATGGTGGGCATGCGTTCAAAAACAGGAAATTTGGGGGCTGCAGATTTTCGGTCCACAAGAATGTTTCCGTCGTAAACGCGCGGCTTGAAAATAAGGGGGGCCCCTTTGGGAAAGGCAACATCCGCTCCATTTTTCCTTAGGTAAGAAAAGATTGGCAGCTCAAGATAAGAGGGATGGTCGGGGTGCACATGATTAGGAAAGCCTTCCATGAGCCTCTCTGGATATCTCAGGACAGTTTCGCAGACCTTGACTAAGAAGGCACAAGAGAGAGCCACAAAAAATACACGAAACATTTTGATCGCTCATCGCTATTTGTTGGTAATGAGACAAGAAATGTGCGGGTTGGCGGGTGTACGTACTGTAGAGGAAAAGCTCGGTCAACGGGTAAAACAAGTGTTTCATTTGCAAAAGAATTCTGTTGATAACAATTCCCGGATTCGTCTTGACGATGTTCGGCTTCAACCGTCCGAAAGTTCGCGTAAGAAAAATGAGAAGTCGAAGGCTGGGTGAACGCAAGAGTTTCCGTCTCCACATCCTATCATGAGTTTTTAGTGCAAATGCGCTGCTCATATTAACTGCTAACATCACCATCATACCCACTGGAAGCCGGTGGGACTCCAGCCTCTTCAAGTATATCGAATTTGCATCAAGGTTGGAAACGGAACAAGCAAGATCCGGTCTTGCACAGGGAAGCTGCGAGGCCGTTCTGTAGAGACCCCCGCATAGAGAATTTTTCAAAAAAGCCAAATAATGAGCTTTCTTCTCCACTCCCAACCGCGTCATGTCTGTCGTCCTTGTGATGTCCTTCAACCTTGTTATTTGTGAACTATCCCTCTTAGATGTTTTCTTCTCATCATCTGTATTGTTTAAAAAAGAAAATTCGGTAGAGTTCAATGCGATTTTCGCGGCTTGTTGGGAAGCACGCAAAATGCCAATCGCAATTCCATTTTCGCTGACAGGTAGGGAATTCAAAAAGGGTTCGGTATGCACAAAATACTTGTCCCTGCCAAAAAAGAAATCGGAACCGCAAACGGAATGAGGACATGCAAATGAAACCGTTCCATCTGGATTTAGGTGTACGCGCTCCTCACCGAAACCGGAACCAGTTGAATCTGCAGAAACCATGGACAGAAATTCTCAAATAGTCTCGAAATTATCAGATGAAGTGCAAATGTATGTTTAAACGGAAGATCAGCCAAAGATTATGGTGGATCTTACCTGAATCAGAATCATCCGGGTGTATGCGCTGGGTATGAACCTGCACTGGAAGCTTCGCCCAAACAGGGCAGGTGCCTTCAATATTGTCATCTGAGAAGAAGCCTCCTTTGCTCTCACTCGCGGCATAAGAAGCTAATAGCAGGAATGTACATAAGAGTGCTGCTGAGTACTGCCATGTTCCCACCATGATACCCTTTTAAATTTCCTCTGTCGACTTACAGGTTTCAAAGGGGAATAAAGACACAAGTCGTCGCTGATCGACGCCTTGTGTGCCATTATTAGATCCGTTTTCCGGCGTGTCTGTCGATTTTAAGCTCAGGAAAAGCTTTTACAATGAAAAGAAAAAATTAATTTTGCACCAACTTCCATGCTGGAATTCAGATTCCAAGCATGCCAGCAAGTTTGTGCTGCTCTTTTTAACCTCAGCAGACAACAAACGCTTCGAAGGAGTAGCTACTTATAAAACAAAACTTGAAATTAACTAAAATAAATTAAGTTCATGGGATGGGCTGCAGTTGCTAGGAGAAGGATCATACTGACTCGTCACGCCTCCTTGGCTGAAAGTGCTTATTGGCTTGTTCTCTGATACGCAATCCCGGTTCCATTTGTATATAATTAACCAAGCAATACTTTTATTTTTTAGCCCTCTTGACGCATTTGACAGCACGTTAATAAAGAGGATTTGTATATTATTATTATATAGGAGTGTTCATAAATCCTGTCGACGTTAGCACGCCAAACCCTTTTGAGGTTCATTTAGGGTTCAGGTGAAAACCCTTATATTTGTGTAGCGCTTCACGGCCTCAAGACAACCGAGTGCTCGGGGGAAGTAAACGAAAATAAAGCCTTATAATCATTAGAGAGAGCACAAACAACAAACAGCCAAAGCAGTACAACAAGAAGCTGAGATGGCACCATCAGAAAGCAGCCTGCTGGAGCGCACCAAGATCTCTTAAAAAGACTGAGAGATTTTCAGAAGTTCTCTTCCTAAATTTTTGCTTGGAATTCAAAGGCTCGTTGATTTTTCTGGCGTAGGCTGTAGTTATCTCAACGATCTTTCTTATTTGGGGAAGATACTAGACGCTGGCTGTAGAGCATGTTAAACCTTAAGTCTGATATTGCACTGTTTGCCTTCGGTTATCACATGGAAGAGTTCTAATTAACGCTCTAAGCAATTTATGAATAAGAAGATTGAGTCTATTTTTGTGAGGAGCAGCAGTACCCAGCTGCTCCTCGATTTCTTGTTAAGGTGACTTCGTACCCAAGCTGCAATTAGCTTGCACTTTGCCCGCATCCCCTTGCCGTTTGGCTGAGCAGCTCGGCATGGTTTCCCTTTCTGTAGTTACACCGCAAACTATTCTTTGGGTCAGACACTGCTGGTGCCATTCAGATATTTCAAAGTATGACTCCCCACTAAACAGCGGGCCTTTTAACCAGCAGCGACCACCAGAGGATTAAAAGAGTAACTTGGCCAAACTTGTCTCAGGAATTTTTTCTTTTATTGTTTATTCCTGGTGGGAAGCAAAAATCTGCTGGATTTTTGGATCCCAGGTGTAATTGGTTTTTGCCTAGGAACACCAAGGCCGAGGCCTCTCCTGCCGGTGGTTTCTTCCTTTTCTTCATTTTGTGTGGCTGTGCTGATAGATGGTTTAACGCGTAGCTCTCCGTAGAATTGCAGCGATCGGCAGTGATTAGACTTTTGTTTTGTTATGAAGTAATGGTGGAAATTCAGGAAAGTTTTGGGTTTCCTGAAGCCTGCAAGGCAACACCACCGCCAGTGCAAAACCCTTTGCTGTGGCTTGAGTTTGTTCCCTTCTCAAGCCTGAACTTTAAACCCTAGAGCATCTTAGGGCATGGGAGGAGAAGATGCAGATGGTTGCGGCGCCAGTGGCCGCTAGCCGTGTGGCCCTCATTAGCCGCAGCGAGGCGTCTGCCGCTGGCGTGTTGTGCTTTTTCCAGCATTTTGAAAAAAGATTATTTCTTGGATTACACTTGATGCCCTGAAGCCCTCGCTTTGTAAGAAGTTGTTCGTGTGAACTACTCACTAACCAACCCTCATGATGGATTTTGAAAACAGCGCGATTGACCTGCCAATACACTTCAGCAGACGCAGTTAAGAATCCTAATGGAATACAACTTAATTCAAGTGTGCAGGTCCGCATGGGAGAAGTTGTATCATGCTGATCATCGGGGTGTATGAGGAGTTTCTGCAGAAACGCATCCGTGAAGTCAAATGCGAAAAAACTGAAAAAGCGTGCAAAACCTGTCGAGTATTTCGTAGACATAAACAGCTGGGAGTTGGGGGTTTTTAGTGATCCTTATTGATACTTTTTAAAAACTTAAAAAGCAAATGTATTACATTTCATCCATAATTTAAACCAGCACAGGGTTATGCTCAAATGTGCTGGTTGATTCCTGGCCATTGCCCTTCCTCAGCAATTCATCCATTTGCCGTTGAATTTCCTCTGCATGTTGCGAGTTTTCAAAGTGGCTTGAAACAAAAAGAGAGAAATAAACCAGAATAATGAATTTCATGATGGATGTGTCGGCGCTTGGGTGGCCCGCATGCTGGAATTTCTTCATTGTTTTCGTACGTTTAAAAACTCCTATTGTATCAATCTTTATTTCTACTGTCTCTCGGCTGTATGTTGAGCTGAATTCCCATAATGTGCCGCCTTTGCCTTAGCAAAGATGCATATCTGATATCTGTCCCAACTTGAACCCTCTTGGTGATGCCCGCAAGTAATGCTGCTTTTATTCGAGGCACAAGAAGGAATGATCGCGCCGCTAATCGGGTGTACGCTGAGGTTTCGGCCCTCGTGTTTCGCCACGCATGCTTCTCTCTTTTCCAACAAGGAAAACGGACTAACGTGAAATTGAGGTTTAATTATTCAATTATTCCGTGGCGGAGCAAACTCCATTTGCACTTTGACGTCTCTTTCGCTGCGTCCGTGCCTTCTGTTGTTGCTTTAAAATGTCTCAGCTGCACGCGGCAGCCCCTGGCATGGCAGGCGATGCGTTGCAGCATTCTCCGGGTGTATTGACAGCTCGGAAACCGCCAAAAAGAAAATTCCTATTTGCTAGGCGCGCTGCACCCGCAGGAAGAAAGCGGCAGTAGCAGACAACGAGCCCTCCAAACTGGCAGAAGCTGGCCCGTGCATGCAGCGGCAGCCACCTCTAATGGGGCTTTTCCCCCGTGCATGCAGCAGCAGCAAGCGCTAATAGGGCTTCGCCGCTGCTGCAGCAAGAAGCTCTTAGCCTCCAGAGGCAAATGCGGCTTTTTTCAGTAAGGCTTTGAGGGTGGGCAACGCTGCCAAAAGTTTCTCACCCTCTTCAATTGGGGCTTTCGTTAGAAGGAAACGCATGCAGCAAAACAACCACCGCCACACCTCTGGTGCGCCACCAGCGGGAAGAGACCAGGGGCCCCCTCAGCAGCCAACAAGGCTGACGGCGTTTCTGCTGTCTCTACAGTCGCATGCATGTGAAGCTGTTTCTCCTTCGAGCTCTGCTGCATACGCATCGCCTTTTTGTATTTCTTGCCTCACCGGTTTACTACAAACAAACTCTAAAAGGAACCGAAATGCGGCTTGCCAATCCCCCCCAAATCTTCTTCGCCACTGCCGACTTCCAGCGCATACAAAGAAAAAACAATTGAAACAAAAAAGCAAAAAATGCCGCAAGGCTTGCCGCCTGGCGGCTCCTCGGAGCGGAGAAAAAAAGAAATAAATTTATTTTTTTTTGCTCTCTTGAAGTTTCTGAAAATTCCAGAAAAACTGCTAAAGTTGAAACAGCCAGCCAGCCAGCTGCTGCTGCTGCTGCTGCTGCCGTTGATGCAGTTCGGGTGTACAGACAGCCACAAGTTGCCCGCATAGTTTCTGTTGCGGCCTGTTCCCGTTGTGTCAGGGGCAGACTCTAGCTATGTTAAAGAATGCAGCAGACGCCGCACTAAAAAGCTGCAGCACAGAGACACGCAGACAGCCAAGGGGCCTCGCTGCTCCTTCAAAGCCAGCCAAAAGCTGTAAAAAAAATAATTATCTTTTCTTCTGCCACGGAATGGGCAGGAAGCCCCACCGCAAAAATGCATGCAATTCTCATCTGGACAAAAAGACGCAGGGCGAGAAACGCGTGGGAGCCGCAGGGCCGCCGCTCAGTTGCTGCCCTTTGCCAAGGGAGAGGGAAAAAAAAATCCGCCGCAGCACAAAAATAAAAACAGAAATGAAACGCAGCAGACACTCATCTGCAGACAGCCAAAAAACAAGTTTGTTTCTTTAGAAAAGACAGAGAGTCTCTGTTTCTCTCCTCCCTCCGCCGACACAAGGATGACTTGCCGCTTGTGAAAATCAATGCGTTTCTCAGCAGCACGGCGTGGAGGGGCCCCTCCCCTTGGGGGCCCCCTCATTTGCTGCGGCCTGCCATCGCACGGACGGGGGGCTTCCGTGCCGTAGGCGATGGAAGCCTCTGCGGCTCCGTCTGCTAGGGGCTGCTGCTGGGATGCAGCAGCAAAATCACATGCAAACAAAAAATCTTCATTTTCGAGGAGACTTGCTGGCGTTTGGGGCTGCTGGGAAAAAAATTGTCTCTTCTGCTGCTTAGAAGGCGCCAGCCAAGTTGCCTCTTGGGGGGCCCCCTGCTGCATGCGATGTCTTTTAGTCCAGAGATGCATGCGATGCTGGGGCTGCTGCTGCATGTCTGCTTCGCTAAACGACCTCCATGTGTTGGGGTGTGTGTACACCTGGCCAGGCTCGGCTGCTGCGTCCCATGCGTCGGCAGCAGCAGAAGGGCGAAAAAGCTGCTTTTGGGGCTGCAAGAAATTTCCTTCTGCATGCGTTTTTCTCTTTTGTTTGTCCGGCATTATTTCCTTTACGGAGCCCCAATTATAAAGATGCGTCTTTCCCTTCTGTTCGCATGCATTGCCGTCTGCCTCGCCTTCTCTCTCCCCTCGAAGCCGCCCAAAATTTCCAAATGTCTCTTCCCTTTTGCTGTCTCCGTTTGGCTCGTCTCTTTTCCGGCCGCCTTGGCTGCTGCCTGCTGGCGGCGGCTTTGCATGCATTTGGAGCTTTCGGCTGCTGCAGCCCCACGGCAAACGGCAGCAGGCCTCGCATGCATTGCATGCGCTGCTGCATGCAGTGCGTCTGGCTCTGTGCAAGTTTGGGGCTTCCTGCCCCTCCAGCCCCTCATGGAGCTGCGGCCGCGGCTACGGCCAAAGGGCAGCAGCCCCTGGCGTCTCTCCCCTCGCCAGGCCTCCGAGGGCCCTTCAATTCTCTCTGTTTTTCATTGCTGGGGCTGCGCTGCTCTCTTCCCTCCTTTGTGGTAGTGTCCCCCGCTGCATGCAAATGAAAGGCCCCAAAAGCCTTTACGCGTTTTCTTTCTGGCGAAGGACATTTGCTAATGAAACGAATTAGCCGTAGGCCTCTTTCCTTGGCGAAATGCCGAAGGGGTTTATAAAAAAAAAGGATTTTCTTCCGTCTTTTCTTGCCGCTCTCACTCAGACAAATCAACCGACCACCCCTTTTGGGTAGTCGTGGAGGAGACAAGCCTCTGCTGATTCGCTGCTGCTGCTGCTGATGCTGCTGCCGCTGCAGCAGCAGGTGCTGCTGCTGCTGTGGCAGAGGAATCGCAGCAAAGTCAACAGACGCAATTCTTCTGCGACTCAATCCATAGGGAAGCTCGAAGTGTCTGCTTTCCCATTTCTCTTCATCTAACAAAATATTCTCTACGATTGAGGCTGACCGCTAGTCTGCTAGCAAAAGCCTGCAGCAGTTTCTTAACATGTATTTTTATTTCTTCTGAGGAAAGAAAGCCGCTATGCGCATGCAAAGAATCTTTAGGGATTCGCTGGGGGGCCCTATGCCAATGGGCTGAGGGTTGCAGCAACATCACCAAAAGAAAAATGTTCTTTTGTTTCAACAGAAAACCGAAATGGGAAAAAAAGACAAATTATTGCTAAAATCCGCTACGAAAGAAAGAAATAGCCGGAGAGAGGAAAGGAGCCGCCATCTCCAGCGTCAACGGGGTGTCTGTACACCATAATTAGCAAGCCTCTAGCGGTGGGAATTTTCGCAAATAAATCCGAATAAGAAATATTAAAGTGAAATTTAATTGCTAAGAAAAGTTTAAAAAGTAAATTCATGTTTTAATATCCCAATATTTATTTTTTGTTGGATGCATGCTGCCAACAAACAACGCCAGCCATATCTGTTGCTCGCTCGTCGCAACTCACGCCGAAACCACGCCGACACAAAGTATTAATATACCGTTTTTCGTTTATTGTTTATTTTCTTTTTGATTAACCTTTTACCATGCTTCGTCTCTCCAGCGAAAACAGCAAGAATTTAGGGCCCCAAGATCCTCGAGGGTCCGCCAGTGCCCTTCCGGCCTTTGGGCACCCAGCGCGTCTCCAGCTGAAATTCTTCTGAAGCCTCGCAGCTTCTTTTTGCTTTCTGCCGAGCGGCAGCAGCGCCTTTGACTTTAGTAGTAGTTATGAATTATGAATTATTATTTGGATCCCCGACTTCCTCCGTGAACCACCTGTGCTTCCCGCTGATGTGGATTCTCTAGCCACATTATTGTTATTTCTCCTTCTCTTTGTTTTCTGTATTATTTGATGCTGGATCTTCAGCCCCAGCAGCAGCAAATGCAGCAGCGGGTCTCTCCGTTTGTCGGCAGCGGCTCTGAGCTGCTACGTAATTTCCATTTGCGCTGGCAGCTGCAGCTGCTGCCAGCCCCAGATCTTGAGCTAGCAACAGAGAGCAAAAAACGGTATTTGCAGCGGCTTTTGGAGGCCCCTTCGCCTTTGGGGGCCCCTTTGGTGGGGGGGCCCCCAGCAGGCGCGTTAGAAGGGGGAGAGAAGGCTGAGGAAAGTCTGCTGCAGTCTGTGTTGCTGCATGCAGCGCAGCAGCAGCAGCAGCAGCAGCTGTGCGAATCTCCCTCTTCAGAGGCAGCAGCAGCGCCATCAGAATTATTGAAGTCGGAACTAGTAAATGCTGTTTCTATGCCTCTTTTTCGACTTCACATGGCGAAGACACTCCAAGAAGACCTGTTAAAACTCGGGTGGGGCGAAAAGCCCTTTGCTGAGGCAACACCAACTGAAACATTTCCGGAAAATTCACTCGTTACACCGATGGGGCTTGGGGCTGCAGAGGAGGCCGCATGCAGCGCCACGAGCTCCACGGGCGCCTTTGGGGCGTTGTGGGGCCCCCCGAGGGGCCCCCAAGGGCGGGCTGATGGGGAGAGTTCTTGCAGCCGAACGTTCAACTCAACATTGTGCAGCCCCTCGATCGGCAGCGGCAGCAATGCGGTTTTTAATTCGACGAATTTCAAACCAGAAAATTCACAGCAGCAAAACGGGCGAAAATCCGAACAAGCGAAACTTGGGGAGGCTTCAAGGGCCGCCGAATTCGCAGAAGAAAAAGCGCTCAGCACTTCAGAAGGCCACTGGCAGCAGCAGCAGCAGCAGCAGCAGCAGCAGCAGCAGCAGGCGCAAGATGCTGCTGCAGCAGAGGCAGAGGTGGTGCTGCTGCGAGAGCAGCTAGCAGATTTGCAGTTGCGGCAGCAGCAGCAGCAGCAGCAGCAGCAGCAGCAGGCAGCAGTTGCTGCTGCTCTCCGTCTGCGTATACACAAGCTGCTAGACGAAAATGCAGCGCTGCGCATGCATTGCCACGGAGCGAGATGTTGGGCCTCGCCCTCTTCTCTTGCTGGAGAGTCCTCTTGCTCTGTGCACGAGCTGCAGATGCACCGCAGCGCTGCCGCCGATGGCGGCGCGTCTCTCCAGCAGCAGCAGCAGCAGCAGCAGCAGCAGCAGGAAAGCGCAGACACAATAAAAATGCTGCAGCTCAAGGTGTCTGTATATCGCCGTGAGCTGATGCTCCTCTCCGAACAAAATCTTCACCTGAGGCGCCGCATGCAGACAGACAATCTCCCATCCAACAACAAACAGGAAAGGCGAGAGGCTTGAGGTTCTNNNNAAGAACCTCAAGCCTCTCGCCTTGCCTCCCTACGGGCTGCATGCGGATCATCTGGGGCTGGCCTGTGGACGGGCCCCTTCTCCTCACACCGTGTGCAAAAACTCGAAAGAGAGAGAGAGTTTGTGCTGCCGTTAAAAGACGGAACAGACAAAGAAGGAAAAAAAGAGATTTTCCTTCGAAGGACTTTTGCCCTCCTCGACGCCCTGCCGCCAAACAGGAAGCCGAGAAATTCCACACTTTCCCAAGCGGAAAAGCAAAAAGAAATCAGACAGACAGACGAGGAGACAAGGAGACACTAAACATATGTACAGACAGACAGACAG
>JRZD01020107.1:0-20028 GCA_000826945.1 Eimeria nieschulzi
TCCGAAGGGACATCCGCAAGAGCAGACCCGAAAACTGTGCTGTCTCCCTTTTCGGTAAAAAGACAAGCAGCATCTAAAAACTGCAGCAACGTGGAGGCAAGCAGCGCACTGGAATCGACTTCAGCAGCAGCAGCAGCAGCAGCAGCAGCAGGGTGGTCGAGGAACAGACGCTGCTTCCGCTCGCTGGCTGAGGCGGCCCAAGTCAAGCAAAAGCCGAAATCCACTGTCTCCTTCCCCTGTCTCCGCAGCTCAGCCGCAACAGCAGCAGCAGAGACCCTCCACACCCGACGGATATTGCTGCTGCTTGCTGGCAGCAAGGCCTGCACGCTGGGTTCTCCTCCCCCCTCAGAGACAGCCCGCGCAAAGACCACCGGTCTGTGCTGGAACTTCGAATGCAGCGGCAACGTTACTAGCCCTGCAAAAACACAAAAACGTAAAGGCACTTCTGACGGGAAAGGAGACACACAAAGGAGACACACAGACAGAGGAGACAGACAGAGAGCAGACAGACGCAGAGGGAGAGAGACAGACGCAGAGGGAGAGAGACACACAGAAACAGAGAAGGAAAGCAGACAGAGGAGACAGACGCAGAGGGGGGGAAAAGGGAGAGGCAAGAGAGAGACAAACAACCGAAAGGGAAGGAGACAGACGGAAAGGAGACAGACGGAAAGGAGACAGACGGAAAGGAGACAGACGGAAAGGAGACAGACGGAAAGGAGACAGACGGAAAGGAAACAGACGGAAAGGAAACAGACGGAAAGGAAACAGGCGGAAAGGAGACAGACGGAAAGGAGACAGACGGAAAAGAGACAGACGGAAAGGAGACACACAGGAAGGAGACACCCAGAAACGAGACAGACGGAAAGGAGACAGACGGAAAAGAGACAGACAGAGGAGACAGAAAAAGGGAGGTGATGTTGGTGCGTCACCTAATGCTTTTCTGCGGTATTCGACGATCTCCTGAAAAGCATCGGCGAATTCCACCGAGTCGACGGCAGGCTGCATCGAGTCAATCCACTCAGCCCTCGCCAGGGCCGCAGCAATCTCTCGGGAAACTCTGCCCTTTGCCAGCAGCGCGTAGACTGCAGAGGGCAGGCGCAGGCCAACTACCTGCGCAAAATCCTTAGGGGGCAGAGAGGCCCGCGCGTGCTGCTGCAGAGACCCGGAGACCATCACATCAACGCTTCCTGTCTCCTTCAACACCAACGGGTACGAGAGGAGACACTTGCCCACACAGTAACTGCAGACACACGCAGAGGGAGACAGAGTCAGACACACTCGAGACAGACAGACACAGAGAGAGACGCTGCCAGAGACGCACGAACGGAGACAGAGACAACCACAGACAGATACCGAAACCAAGAGAGACAGCGAGACGCAAAGCAGTAGAGACACAAGGCAGACAAGAGACTGCGAGTTGGGAGGGCGCGTTGCGGGGGAGAACAGATCGGAAAAGAGACACAAGGAGACACAACAAGGAGACACATAGAGAGGAGACACACAGAGAGGAGACACATAGAAAGGAGACAGGCAGAGAGGAGACAGGCAGAGAGGAGACAGGCAGAGAGGAGACACACAGAAAGGAGACACATAGAGAGGAGACACATCGAAAGGAGACAGACAGAGAGGAGACACACAGAAAGGAGACACACAGAAAGGAGACACACAGAGAGGAGACACACAGAAAGGAGACAGACAGAGAGGAGACACATCGAAAGGAGACAGACAGAAGACACACAGAGAGGAGACACACAGGAGACACATCGAAAGGAGACAGACAGAGAGGAGACACATCGAAAGGAGACAGACAATGCGTCCGACCCATCAATATGGTCCAGCTTCATTTGCTCGCTAGGAAACTGCTGCAAGTAGCTGCTGATGGGTGCCTGGCGAATGAACTCGACGGCCAAACCAAAGGAGAAGGCAGCGCAGCCCGACTGAAAGTGTGTGAGGTTCAGATACGGAAAGGTGAGGCAGTAGTCCGTGCCCGCGAGGAGACAGCTGTCCGCCAGCTGCTCCTCGGAGACCCCCAAGGCCCTAAGCAGCTCCTCTCTATCTAGCCACACAAAGAGATTGTTGCTGATGTCCAGCTGCGTTATGACCCTCGAAACCCCAAAGAGAATCGTTGATGGAGGGCCGACAACGGCATTTACGTAGCCCGTCTCCAGCAGATACGACAGCTGCGGAAGAGACAGATAAGCCGCCTGGATGACCTCGCAGCCGAGCTGCTGCAGCAGCAGCAAGGCGCTGCTCTCGAGCTCAGATGAAAGCCGCTCCCCAGAGCCAGAAAAAAAAGGGACAGCAGTAGCGCCGCCGCTGTAATATAACTCCCAGGCCTCCTGCTGCGGCTGCTGCTGGGCAAACAGCCGGTGGCCTGGGGGCTCGAGGCCCCTGAACACAAACAGCGGCCTCAGACCCGCCTTCTCCATCTGCTGCACCTCATCCTCAATGGCGGTAGCTAGGGCAGCGCGCCCTTCTCCTGTGGCAGCAAGCAGAGGGTCTCCGTAGGCAGCAAGGCCGCGCAACCAGTAGACAGCGTCTACCCCTATGCGCCTGTCTCTTATCTCTTCCAGGCTGCTCGCCTGCAGCAACTGGCGCTCCTGAAGATAGGTGTGCAAGTGCCTGACCCGCATTGTTTATGAAAGCAGCAGCAATCCAACAAACGAAACAAGACAACACGATCCCTATCTGATTATTACGGTGTCTCGACTCCCTGCTGCTGCTGCAGCAGCAGCAGCTGCTGCTGCTGCTGCAGCTCGCTGCACACAAAAATACTCAGAAACACCCGATGTCAACAACCCCAACGGGCCAGACCACTGGCTGCTGCTGCTGCTGCTGCTGCTGCTGCTGCTGCTGGAGGAGGTGCTTATGAAAACAAAGGAGCAGCAGCACCCGCAGCAGCAGCAAGAGAGACAGGGCTGCCCTGGTATCACCAAAGTGTCTTTTTCATTTATTGAGGCACTGCGCGAAGTAAGCAGCTTCAGGGCTGCAGCACAACAGCAGCAGTAGAGGAGCCTCTCTAGCAGCAGCAGCAGCAGCAGCAGCAACAGCAACAGCAACAGGAGGGTAAGGCTGCAGCTGCTAGCAGGAAAAAACGAACTTTCCCTAACAATGAGAAGTGCTGCTTCTCTTGTGTCTCTTCAGTCTCCTCTATGCAGCAGGGGAGGCGTGGAAAGGCAGCTACTGTCGCTGCTGCTGCTACAGCTGCTGCTACTGCTGCTGCTGTTGCTGCGATGCGCGGGGCTGCTATGCGTTCTTGCATGAGGGGAATTACTGAGTAGCAGCGCCCTGAATAAAACATGCTTTTTGTTTTGAGTTTGTTAAAAAATGTCTCACAGCGGCTTTCTGAGGGAAGTCGTTGCAGCATCCTGATGCGGACGATTTTTTTCGCAAGTGTTTGTCTTTCGATTCTTTTTAACTTTAAATAAATGTCTTGTTATTTGGAAGTGGAAGGGTTAAGCCTGTGCATGTGAGGAGCAGCAGGCCAATTTTTATTTCGTAGCGCATGGTGGGTAACGGACCGAGCTGCGTGTACACCTGAAGTTTTGTTTTCATTAGTTGTTTTAACTCGATTCGACTTCTTTACTCCTTTTAAGGGAGACTTTTAGTTTGTTTATTTTTAAAAAAGCCGTTAAAGATCGTTGCATGTCCCCAGTCTCCCTTTCTGCTGGCCTTATGTGTTAGCGTGTGTGGTGGGCGGCCAAGGCGCATCTGGCCTGCCTGCAGCTGGCGGCATTTCTCTCCGCCTGGCGTGCTGAGGCTGCAAGGCCTCAGAGAGGCACGCCGGCAGGGTAGCCTTCTTTGGGGACAAATTGTCGCCGCTTGCTCCTCCACTTTGCTACCCACTAAGACACAAAGCAGAGGCCTAATGAGGGCTAGCCTTACACAAAGGCGGTTAGCAAGCAGAGACTTCCCAGAGCCTCGGTAACTTCCACCGGTCGGAGGGGAGGGCCAAAAGGCAGACCCACAGCAGGCCGTCGGGGAGCCTCCTGACTCTGCACTAGGGCACTTTCTGTCCAACTTTTTTCGCTTGCTGGTGTGAGGGACGGAGAGGTCTTTTACTTCCAACGCAGCTTGCCCACCTACGTACAGGCTGGCCTTCTTTAGCGTTACTAAAGTCTTGATAGTTATTAGCACTATTCTGCCATTACTAGTTATCTGCGTTATTAGGGCCTTGGGAGGTGTTTGTCTCCTCCATGGAAATCAGCTGTGGGGGCTTTAGCCCTGAGTGTCAGCGAAGAGGAGTTCGCTGGCCTTTGTTGTTTCTCCTCTTATCGGCCCCTTTACTCGCCTTCAAGTGCATTGGAGCTTCCGCCATCCTCTTGAAGCTGCTGCTGTGTTCGCTGCTGCATTTGCTGCTCCTGTCACTGCTGCTGCAGATGCTTTCCCGTGTGCTGCCTCGGGTGGCTGCTTGCTGCGTCGCTGCTAGTGCTTTTACTGTGGTGTAGGGTGTAGGGTTTCAGGTGTAGGGTTGAAGTTTTAGGGTTTCTCCGAATGCGGCGGTGACGCTAAGAGTTGAGTGTCATTAGCCTGCTTGCGCTTTACAAAAGTGCGTAGGACGCATGCAGTGTGGCCAGTGAAATGTTAGCCGGTTGTTTTGGGGCTGCCTGAAGAAGGCCGCCTGAATGCGACTCGTTTGCTTGGCGTAAGACAGCAGGTAAAAATTTTCCTCTTAGCCTGAAGCTTCCGAAGCCATCGATCAAGGAGGATGTGCGGCTCATTTTTTCTCTGCTTGCAGCCCTCCTCGTACAGCGAGCCAAAGAAGTTTCATTGGAGAGCTGCGCTGACGTTTTTAGGCCCTGCAGCGAATGCTTTCTGCTGTCTCTGCACCTGGCATTGCCCTGCGCTGGGAAGGGGGAGATGCTTGGGCCTGCCTTCCCCACGGTGGGGGGGACCAGTGGTCCATAGGCAGCCGCCGAGGAGGAAGGGAATGCACAGCAAGAAGCCAATGCCTGAGAAGCCTTTCCCACGTCTCAGTCGGCTCTCCCCTCTGTTTTTACTCTCTTACGGTTATTAAACAAGAAAGCCTAAAGAAATGCAGTTTTATATGAAGCAGTAGCAGATGCAATAGCAGCGTCAGCAGCAGCTCGCACGGCGACATGGAGGCCAAGTCTCTCTTCGCAAGGCCGCATGGGGAAATAATGTTTCTTGCTAGGAGAGGCAGATGGAGTTTGTCAATGCGGATGCTTGCTGGTGGCCTCTTTGTCTGTTTGCCAGCACTTTTAATTAAAATAACTCATATAATAAGTTAGCGGTGAAGACAAAAGAGTTCAGTCTGTGCATGTGAGGAGCAGTCAGCTCTGCCGGCCTTATGTGTTAGCGTGTGTGGTGGGCGGCCAAGGCGCATCTGGCCTGCCTGCAGCTGGCGGCATTTCTCTCCGCCTGGCGTGCTGAGGCTGCAAGGCCTCAGAGAGGCAAGCCAGCAGGGCAGCCTTTTCTGGGGACAAACTGTCGCCGCTTGCTCCTCCACTTTGCTACCCACTAAGACACAAAGCAGAGGCCTAATGAGGGCTAGCCTTACACTAAGGCGGTGAGGGGCTGAGGGAGGCACGTTACAGATGTGCTGCTGGTTGCTTGCAGTGTCCTTCAGTTGCTGATATTCAACTTTAGCTAATGGCAGACAAAGGTCCTGCATGAAGTGCTCACTGTTATTGTTATTGTTATTGTTATTGTTATTGTTATTGTTATTGTTATTGTTATTGTTATTGTTGTTAGTGACAAGCAGCGTAGCGTATTTTCTCTCCTTTCGCAGCTTGGCCCTCCACTGGCTAGCTGGTGCTGCGCCTTGCAGGCTGGCCTTCTGGAACTGGCAGTGCTGGAATTTGCATAAAGGCAGCATGGAGACGTGGCCTCAAGGGTGGCGCTTCCTCTGGGAGCAAAAAGCTGTAAAAGACTTCCGTCCCCACGCACTGAACGGGGCTGAGGCTGGTCGTTTACAGCCATGCTCAAGTATGAAACATGAAATTGGGATTTCTGTGGTTGTTCTGACAGGTTTTTGGCAATTAAAAGATATTTTAAAAAGCTGTTGCTGTTATTTTTGTTTGAAAACGCACATACACACGCGAGAGTGATACCCGTTAGGACGGGGAGAGGGAGAGGGAGGAGAGCGCCTGGGCCTCCCAGCTTGCGAAGCCGCAGCACCTGGCCTGAGGATATTTAAGCGCATTCTGAAAAGATAAAAAGCAAGCTTTAAACCTAGATCTTAGCCACAGGGACAAAGGCGGTTGGGAGCGGCCCCCATGGGAGGAGTGGCTCCTCGCTGCTTTGCTCTCCGTCTGCCTTTGTGGTCTCTTGGTGTTGTTAAGCTTACTGGGGGTTCATCTGCAGCCGCCGCAACTAGTTGTGCTTTTATCTGCAATGCATAGCTGGCCTGGCAGGTCCCTAGGGGCCGTTAGCTGCTTCTCTTTGGCGCTGTCTCATCTGAGCGGCTGTCTCGGCGGAGTGCCTCTTTTAAAGGAGTTCCCTGAGGCCCCCATTGAGGAGACGGATTCTTACGTAGCAGAGAGCCGCTGGGGACGGGAAGTGCTGCAGAAGTGGGATGATGGCGTCTCTCTGGTGTATCTGAGGGAGGAGACAGAGCGCGTAACTCACCTGGACTTCTGGGTGGAACACTTCAAGGCGGGCCTCCCGTTGAAATCGGAGAAAGAGCGGCTGAGGGAGGAGCGTGCGACCCGCCGGCAGCGGGAGAAGTTGAAGGGCAGGAAAGAACAGAGCCTTCTGCGGCGTCACAAACAAGGCCCGAATTTCGCCAGGTACGACGACTGGCTGACTGCCTACAAGGAGAATCCCTTCAGTGGTTTGGAAAAGCTGCCGCTGCAGACAGTGGCTAAAGCGCGGGGAGAGAGGGAGGCAATTCTGCTGTTCCAGCTTGAAGAGGAGAACAGATTTGGCTCTTTTCGGATGCGTTTCCATCATTTGAGGACGCTGGTAACGTCCCTGCAAAAACGCCTCTTTACTGCCGACGCCCCAAAGGCCTCAGCAGCAGCAGGAGATATTAGGGGGCTGCCGCAGGGGCCTCCGAGGCCCTTGTCTCCCGTCGACTCGGCAGCAGCAGGGGCCTCCACAGAAGATGCCAAGACCCGAGCAGCAGCAGCAGCAGCAGCAGGAGCAGCAGGAGCCTCCCAGCTTCCTGAGCTGGCTGTGAGTTCACTGAAGATAAACTGGATGGAGACGGGAAATAATCTTTACTTGCCGGCTATCAAAGAGGGACCGAACGGAGATGAACTCTGTCGAAAATACCAAGAAGAATTACGAGAGGCCTTCGACGTAATGGACGGAGAGCACGCCCTTAGGAAGGCCTCGGAGGCCCACCAGAAAATGATGTTACAGCAAAAGGCTGCTGCAGCTAATGCTGCTGCTGGTTCCTTCCAGGGCCCAGGCTCTTCACAGGCACCGGCGTTTCAAGCAGCAGCAGCAGCAGCAGCAGCACGATATCCTTCGGGCCACCAGTAACAGCGAGCTCCTCCACTGCAGCAAAAGCCGTAGCCACAAAACTGAATTTCATTTGCTGCCGCTGCAGCAAGGCCCTGTCCAGTTGGCTCGGCTGCGACAGGGGACTGCAGCAGCAGCAGCAGCAGCAGCACCAAGCACAGCAGAAGCAAGGGCCTAACAAAGACGGAGGAACCCTTCGTGCATAGCGAGAGACAGGCTGAACTTGTCCCTTCTATTCCGTTTGCCTAGAAGAACTCATGGCTAGCTGATGGCTAGCTGCTACATTTTTACATTTGAGCGTCGGCCAGAGCATGATAATAGGCTGATAATAAGCTTTGTTTCTTAGGATTTTAGGGTTTAGGGTTTAGGGTTTAGGGTTTAGGGTTTAGGGTTTAGGGTCAGGAGAAAGACAGACGACAGAAACAGAGAGGACAGAGACAGACAGATGCGAGCAACAGCACGGAGACGGAAAAGAAGGCGTGAGCGAGGAGACACCTAAGCAGATAAACGGACAGAAATTCCAAAAGGAGAGGCCTCTAATGTGCAGAGACACTCAAACACACTCCATAGAGAGAACGGCCCGTAGGGATATTTCCCCCAAGGCCATGCACAGAGTGAAGGCAGGTAGGCAGAGTCATACACAAACGGTACCGCTTCCTTTACAACAGCTTTCTTTATGTTGGCAGCTGTCTCTGTCTTACTAGCCGTCCCTGTCTTCTTAGCTGACTCTGCCTTAGTAGCTGTCTCTGTCTTCGTAGCTGTCTCGGTCTTAGTAACTGTCTCTGTCTTAGTAGCTGTGTCTCCCCTCGTGGATATCTCGGTCTTCGAACCTGTCTCTGTCTTGGTAGCTGTCTCTGTCTTCGTAGCTGTCTCTACCTTTGTAGCTGTCTCTGTCTTAGTAGCTGTCTCTACCTTTGTAGCTGTCTCTGTCTTAGTAGCTGTCCCTCTCATAGTAGCTGTCTCTGTCTTAGTAGCTGTCTCTGTCTTCGGAGCTGTCTCTGTCTTCGGAGCTGTCTCTGTCTTCGGAGCTGACTCTGTCTTAGTAGCTGTCCCTCTCATAGTAGCTGTTTCTGTCTTAGTAGCTGTCCTTGTCTTAGTAGCTGTCGCTGTCGTAGCAGCTGTCTCTGTCTTAGCTGTCACTGTCGTCGTACCTGTCTCTGTCGTAGTAGCTCTCTCTGTCTAAGTAGCTGTCTCTGTCTTAGTAGCTGCCCCCCTCATAGTAGCTGTCTCTGTCTTAGTAGCTGCCCCTCTCATAGTAGCTGTCTCTGTCTTAGTAGCTGCCTTTGTCTTAGTAGCTCTCTCTCTTCGTAGGTGCCTATGGCTTAGTAGCTGTCTCTGTGTTGGTAGCTGTCTCTGCCTTAGTAACTGTCTTTCTCTCAGTAGCTGTCTGTCTTAGTGGCTGTCTCTGTCTTAGTAGGTGCGTTTACCTTAGTAGCTGTCTCTGTCATAGTAGCTGCCTCTGCCTTAGTAGCTGTCCTTGTCGTATTAGCTGTCTCTGTCGTAGTAGCTGTCTCTTTCTTCGTAGCTGTCTCTGTCGTAGTAGCTGTCTCCTTCTTCGTAGCTGTCTCCTTCTTCGTAGCTGTCTCTGTCATAGTAGCTGTCTCTGTCTTCGTAGCTGTCTCTGTCATAGTAGCTGTCTCTGTCTTCGTTGCTGTCTCTGTCTTAGTAGCTCTCATGTTAGCTGTCTCTGTCTTCGTTGCTGTCTCTGTCCTAGTAGCTGACTCTGCCTTTTTAGCTGTCCCTCTCATAGTAGCTGGCACTGTCATAGTAGCTGTCTCTGTCTAAGTAGCTGTCTCTGTCTTAGTAGCTGTCCCTCTCATAGTAGCTGTCTCTGTCTTCGTTGCTGTCTCTGTCTTAGTAGCTGCCTCTGTCTTCGTAGCTGTCTCTGTCTTCGTAGATGTCGTTATCCTAGTAGCTGTCTTTGTCATAGTAGGTGTCTCCCTCTTCGTTGCTGTTGCTGTCTTAGTAGCTAACTGTGTCTTAGTAGTTGTCTGTGTCTTAGTAGCTGTCTCTGTCTCACTAGCTGACTCTGTCATAGTAGCTGTCTCTGTGCTAGTGGCTGTCTGTGTCTTCGTAGCTGTCTTTGTCTTAGTAGCTGTCTCTATCTTAGTAGCTGTCCCTCTCTTCGTAGCTGTCCCTGTCTTCGTAGCTGTCTCTGTCTTAGTAGCTGTCTCTGTCTTAGTAGCTCTCGCTGTCTTAGTAGCTGACTCTGTCTTAGTAGCTGTCTCTGTCCTACTGGCTGTCTCTGTCTTAGTAGCTGTCTCTGTCTTAGTAGCTGTCTCTGTCTCAGTAGCTGTCTCTGTCTTAGTAGTTTACTCTGTCCTCTTAGCTGTCTCTGCCTTAGTTGCTGTATCTTTCGTAGTCGCTGTCTCGTTGTTCGTAGCTGTAGCGGTGTTCGTAGCTGTCTGTGTCTTAGTAGCTGACTCTGTCTTAGTAGCTGTCTCTGTCCTACTGGCTGTCTCTGTCTTAGTAGCTGTCTCTGTCTTAGTAGCTGTCTCTGTCTCAGTAGCTGTCTCTGTCTTAGTAGTTTACTCTGTCCTCTTAGCTGTCTCTGCCTTAGTTGCTGTATCTTTCGTAGTCGCTGTCTCGTTGTTCGTAGCTGTCGCGGTGTTCGTAGCTGTCTGTGTCTTAGTAGCTGTCTGTGTCTTAGTAGCTGACTCTGTCTTAGTAGCTGTCTGTGTCTTCGTAGCTGTCTCTGTCTTCGTAGCTGTCGCTGTCTTAGTAGGTCTGTCTGTCATAGTAGCTGTCTCTGTCTCACTAGTTGTCGTTGTCTTCGTAACTGTCTGTCTTCGTAGCTGTCTCTTAGTCGCTGTGGCTCTGTTAGTTGCTGTCTCTGTGTTCGTATCTCTCGGTCTTTATAGCGTTTCGCAGGTGGAGTCCAGGGGGAGACAGCGAAGCAAAGCTGTCCCTAAACGCGCCAAGATATGAGGCAGGCGGTTCCCTGCTCGGAGTGGAGACAGTCTCCGTAGCCTTGCGTCTCTGCATGCCCTTTGTAAATGAGACGCTCTCCGCGCAGGGGGCTCCTCTCTAGCAAGAGGAGAATCAGAAAGGCATGGGGCTGTTCGGGAGGCTTTTGTATGCAGTGCCTCTTCAGTGGAGAGGCTGGCTAGCTGAGGTTGGCTAGCTGGGCAGGAGGCACCGGCTAGCCAAGCCTGGAGTTAAATAGCTAGCCATTTCGAGTTTCTATGGGATCGGCCGATCGCACGGCCCTTCTAGGTGCCCCTTAGGGGCATCAGCGGCCAAAGGTAAAAGAAGGCAATTTCCCAGTCGAGGCTTGCTTTTCTGTGCTCTTTAGTGGGATCGATCAATCCCGCTCGCACTTGCATAGACAAGTGGCCCGTCCAGCTAGCTAGCTAGCTACATTTTTGATCCGATGCAGAAGCAGGCGTCTCTCGCATCCCTGCATTGCCTGCAGCAGACTGAGGAGTGTTCCGACGGAGGAGACACCTTGTGAGTTGTGCAGGCCACTGCGGATTGAGGCAGCTGCTGTCCTACACCCAGCGCTCCCAGGGGGATAAATGGCATAGCAGAATAGGATTTAGTTGCTGCTCCCCACTGTGGTGGTGCTGCTGCTACTGCTGCTGTTGCGTCTGTGCTCCTTGCTGTCTCCATCCACCTTCTCGGCGGCTCCTGCGGCTGCTCGAAGCTCCTTACTTCCTGGCAAGGCCCAGCCACCCAAACGATCTGCTGGCTCAACTGCTGCTGCAGCAGCTGCTGCTGCTGTAAGTCGATTGCTGCTGCAGCGTGATAACTGGCCCATGAAGGAGCTGCTGTTGTTGTTGCTGCTTCTGCTGTTTCCTGTCCTGCTGGAAGCATACAAGAGAGTTCTTGGGGGGCTGGGAAGCCCTCAGGGGGCCACGGCAGCTGCTGAGAGAACTGCTGTGTAAGCAGCTGCTGCTGCTCCACCAAGGCCTCCATTACGAGCTGTTGGTCTTCTGCAGGGAGAGCCTCTAAGGGGACAGGCTCTGTCTCGTTGGGTCGGGGTGTCCATATGACGCGGCCAGGAGTTGTCTGCATGCTGTAGCCATAGTCTCCTGCATAGGAAGCTTTTTGTTTAGTTGCCGCATACTCAAACCTTCCCTGCTGTTTTTGCTCGCTAATAAGTCTCTCCGTCCTTGCTGTGTTTTCTGTCCTTGCTGCCTCCGTATTCGGACTCTTCAAAGCGCAAAATTGCATGCGGAGAGACCTGCTGCTGCCCAGTGGAGTTGGCCGCTGCGTGATGGAACGCACAGATGTTATCCCGCTGGCTGCCTGCTGCTGCCGCTCCTGCTGCTGCTGTTTTTGCTGCTGCTGCTGCTCGTTTTCATGTTCCTCTGTGTTTCCCAGATCGGCGTTGCCAAGGTGAGGATGAGACCAGCAGGAAGTTCCTTTTAGAGAGAACCAGCATTCCATAGAAGCCTCAGTAGCCTTCTTTGTCTGGGCCTCATGCGGGGATTCTCGTCCCTTTTGGGAGTTGTTTGCGGACCACTTGTTGCTATGGGGAGTCAAGGGTAATGAGGCCGTCCTTTCCCCTTCTGCGGATTGCTGCGGGAGGCTCTGCTCTCTCTGTCCTTTTTGGGAGTTGCTTGCGGACCACTTGTTGCTTTGGGGAGTCAAGGGTAATGAGGCCGTCCTTTCTCCTCCTGCAAATTGCTGCGGGAGGCTCTGCTCTCTCTCCTGTCTCTCTGGCAGTCCCTCTGTGGCCGCTTCGGTTCGCTGCGTGGAGCTCTTTCCTGTCTCTTGTCTCTCTTCGAGTCCGTCTGGGGCCCAGTCTGCTTGGCTGTCTTTGCCAGTCTCTGTCTCCTTCTTTGTCTGTGTCCAACCGCTGTGAAACTGTACAGAGCGAAGAGTGGAAGCCGAGCGTTCCCTGCTGCTCAGGTCTCCCATTGCTGCCTTCAGGTCTGCTGCTGATTCCTCCTCTGCTGCAGCACCAACAGCAGCAGCGCTCTCACGACGATCTGCTACTCTTGTTGCAGCACGAGCAGCAGCTTTAGCAGCCCTTCTAGAGACACCCCGAAAGAAGACAGGCGCCTCTGCAGCAGTTTGTAAAGATCTAGTGGAGAAAGAGAAACCTCTGCGTGCCAGTTGCTGCTGCTGCTGCGGGTGCTGCTGCTGCTGCTGTCTTGGCAGCCCTCGTCGCGATGCAAGCTGCAGCATCTCTAGCCGGCGTTTAAGTTCCTCTTCCTGCTGCTGCAGCTGCAGCTGTCTCTCCCCTTGTTGCTGCTTCTGCTGCGTGAGTTTCTTGAGAAGCATCATAGCTTGCAGGTTTTTCTGCTGCAGCTCCTTTTCTTGCTGCTGTTGATGCTCTACTTGCTGCTCAGTTTGCTGCTGCTGCTGCTGCGGCTGCTCGGGTCCCCGATGTTCGAAACCAATGGTGATAGTGCTTTCTAGAGACATCCCTGAATCGTCTCGCTTGGCGCAGGAGGGAAGGGCAATGAGCTCCCCGCAGGTGTTTCCGTTTTCATTGAGGCCTTCCTGCTGCATGGAATGTCTGCTGAGCTCTGTTTGGGAGTGTGCATGCACGGGTGGCCTGAAGGCCACAAGGCGTCTTGTTTCGCTGTCTCTCTTTGCCTGCACCTGAACCAGGGCAAAGCGGAAGGGCCCCCCGTCAGCTTGAAATGCCTCAGTAAAAAGGGCCTTCTCCACAGGAGGGAGAGGCGAAAGGGGCCTTTTGGCCTTTAGCAGACGCAGCTTAACAGGAAGATGTTTTTTTTGTGCTCCAACTAGTGATTTTTGCAGTTGGGGGCTTTTGACGGTGCATGCAGGGACAAAGGCTGGTAGTTTAGGTTCGCCATTGTCGCCTCTGTCGGCCTCTTCTGTTCCCGTTGAAGGGGTGCGGCCTTGGGGCCTTCCATCTGTCTCTTGTGTCTCCTGCTGCATCACCTCTGTCCCCTTGGTCTCTTTCTTTCCGCTGCGCAGCCAAGCAGGCACAAGGCCGAGCAAGTAGCTTGCTGCTCCCTGCTTCTCCTCCTTCTGCTGCTGATTCCCCTGCTGCTGCTGCACCTGGCCTTCCTGCTGCGCCTGCTGCTGGTCCCATTGCTGCTGCTGGTCCCATTGCTGCTGCTGGTCCCATTGCTGCTGCTGGTCCCACTGCTGCTGCCCGTCCCATTGCTGCTGCCCGTCCCATTGCTGCTGCCCGTTCCATTGCTGCTGCCCGTCCCATTGCTGCTGCCCGTCCCATTGTTGCTGCCCGTCCCATTGCTGCTGCTGATCCCATTGCTGCTGCTGGTCCCATTGCTGCTGCTGGTCCCATTGCTGCTGCTGGTCCCATTGTTGCTGCCCGTCCCATTGCTGCTGCTGCTGCTGTTGTTGTTCTTCTTGCGGGAGTTTCTGAGGAGCTTCGCAGGATCCGCAGCAATCGCAGATCAGGGGAGGTGCTCCCTCTTCGCCGTCGATGGCCTTATGGACCTTGGCCTTACCCTCAAGTGAGACCCCGCAGCAGAGGCATAAGAGGTTAAGGGACGAGCGCTGCAATCCCTTGGGCGTCTCCGGCTTGCCTGCCTCCCCTTCTTGCTGTTGCTGCTGCTGCTGTTCCCATTCCTGCTGCTGCTCGGGTGTCCAGTTGTACTCTTGATACTGCTGGTCCCATTGTTGCTGCTGCGGGGCCCATTGCTGCTGCTGCTGATAGTCCTGCTGTTGCTGCTGCTGCTGCTGCGTCTCCTGCTCATGATGGGTAGCTTGTGCTTCCTTTGCTGTTGGTTTGGTTGTGTGGAAATTCCTGATTGCTGTTTGAATAGAGGAGACAGCAGCAGCAGCAGCAGCAGAGAGCTCTGAGAATGCCCCAGGCTGCTGTTTGTCTTTCGAGCTCGAAAAGGCCTCTTCGGCGGCTACCTCAGGCTGCTGGCCCTTTTCCCACGAGTAGGCAACAACGCGTCTTGCCTCTTTGTCGTGTCCCTGCTGCACTTGGTATAGCTGGAAGCGCAGGGATCCGTCCATCATTGGAAGCGGTTTTTGCGTTTTCATCTGAGGCTTCTTGTGATGCAGTGCCTTGTCCCGCAGCAGCCGCACCTTTACGGGAATCGCCGGTCTCTGCCACCTCCGCGGCTGCCCGCTGCTTGCAAGTTTTTGGGGGACCCTGCGAAGAAAACTTCCTTCCTGGGAAATCAGGAGACCCTCGAGGCCCCTCATGCTCCCCTTGCGCACTTTCAGTGCATGCGGGATTGACCCTGCTGCTGCTGCTGCTGCTGTTGCTGTTGACATATGGGCGTAGTTGGAAGCAGCAACAACAGCAGCATCAGGGCTAGGGGAAGACAGCAACTCATACCGCCCAGAAGGGAGCAGACGGAGAGGACGACCGGCTGAGTCTGTCACAGTGGCAGCCCCTACCTGCTGCAGCTGCTGCAGCTGCTGCTCCTGCTGCAGCTGCTGCTGCTGCAGCGGCACTTGCTGCAGCTGGTTCATCTCTTGCTGCTGCTGCTTCACCTCCTGCTGCTGCTGCTGCACCTCTTGCTGCTGCTGCTTCACCTCCTGCTGCTGCTGCTGTTGCTGTCCTGCTGCTTTTGCTGTTGGCTTGGCTGTATCGCTTGCTCGAGTGCGAGATTTGATGCTCAGGTTCTTTGCGTCTCGTGCTTTCTCTGGGGGCCTCTTCTTCTTTACTTTAGGGCCCCCCTCCCCTTGGGCCTTCCCTCGTTGGGGCCCCTTTCCTTGGGGCCTCTTCCCGAGGGGGCTCCCCGCCTTCCCCCCAGCAGCCTTTTTAGTCGCTGAAGTTTTCGGGGAAGCAAATGTCTTAGAGGATAAGCTGAGGGGCCCTTGCGTCTCTAAGAAATCCTCGGATGTTGGCGGTTGCTTCTCGTTGGGGTGACCCTGAGGGCTCGCCGTAGGGACAGCAGCAGCAGACTCAACTAACTGCTCCTGCTGCTGCGGCTGCTGTAGCTGCCTTTTAGAAGGGACTAGCAGGAAGCTGCTGCCTTTTGCAGGGGTGGTGTTGCAGCAGGTGCCTTTGAAGCAAACACTTTGGACTGAGGAGCCTGCCTCGTCACTCCAGGAATCCCAATATTCTGCCTCTGCAGGCCCAGAGGAAAATGACTTGATGCGGACCTTGACATGGGAAGGGAAAGTGGTAGTTGCAGCCATTTTCAGTGGCGCTGTATATAAGAAGCTGCTGCTGTTGCCGCTTTTGCTGCTGCTGCTGCTGCTGCTACTTTTGTTGTTATTGCTGCTGTTAGAAGCTTTTCTGTTGGAGTTTCTTTTAATTTTTTGCGTGGGGTTCCAGCGGAGGGGGAGAGAGAGGAGGGTTCTTCGCGCGAGAGGGCCTCGGGTGCCGATTGGCTAGCTATGTACAGCAAGAATGAGGAGCTACTTGGGGACCCTACCTAAAACATAAACTTTAACAAACGCGGTTTGACATTAATAAACCAAATGGAAAAATGGGAAAACGGAGAAAACCGGCAGAAGCAGAGAACTCGCCCGAGCCGACCAGTCACACCGTTTCGGCTCTCAGCGGAGGGGGGGGCTGAGGAAGCAAGGCCAGAAACAGGGGAAAATGCCACTGAAAATAAAAATTTTCTTTAACATCAAACAAAACAAACTTGGAAATTTGCTTGTTCAGGCAAAGAGAGGCAAAAAGACAACCTTTTCAAGTACCAGCCAAGCGCCGTCGACACGCCGAAAAATGGCTACACCGACGCCGCAGGAGGAGAGAAACTCTTCCTGCACCCCCCCGAAATGGCACAAACAAAACAAAATGTCTTTTTAATCAATTGGTAACTTAATTAATAACACTTGTGATGTGCTAAAGTGACTTTAATGTTTTCAGATTCGCATTGAATGAGGTGTATCCGCAGCTCCCGATAGGAAATAGCGCCAACACCACAAGGCCTGACGCCCAAGTCGATTTTTCAGTGCAACAACCGTAATAGCCGCTGCTTATATCTTTCTAAAAAATAAACAATTTTATTTCAGCGAATTGCAATTGAAACAAACGGTTCTTTTGCTCATTTGGCGCTCTTTTCTGCGGCACGGCGCCGTAGGCCGTGGACCCTGAAAGTCTTCTCCCCTGTAGCCACTGGTGCGTTGCTCCTTCTTTCCGCATTTGTTTCGCTAATAACATTATTTTTTTGGTTAACATTATTCTTTTTTCTAGTAACATTATTTTCTTTAATTTAATAGGAGGCAATCGGCATAATCTGCCCCCCCTGCTGAAAGCAGGCATCTCGCCAGCCAAAGAGTTCTGGCTTAGTCGTAGCCCTTCTGTTCGCTCCTTTTTGAGATGTATGTACAGCACACTCCTCCTGGCAGTGGCCGGTGAAAAGTGTGGCGACGGATCCTCAACGCCTCTCGCGTAGCAAAGCTAGCAGCCTCTAAGGCCCTCGTGAGTCCCCAGCAGGCGGCCCTTTCTCTCCCATGGCTGTTGGTGAGCCAGCATCTCTATATGGTTTGTTCCTGTCTATTCTCAGCCAACAAACATCCCCACTTTTTAGGGTTTGGGGTTTGCTGTTTAAGGGTGTCTGCCCATCCTCAACACCGCAGAAGAAATAAAGAAGACACTGAGGCCTTCTAATAGTGCAGCTCTGTAATGCGCTGCTCGGGGGTCATTCAGTGTCTCCTTTTCTGTCTTGCTGTGGTGCTAAAGGAAGGGCGGGAGGAGACAGCCGCTGTGATTCAGAGGCATCTGCCAGCCGAAAGTGCACAGAGGGACGTCCGCATTCACTCAGCTCCCTCAATCGACAGAAATCCCATGGCCTTCAAAAAGACTGCTGTTGCTGATGCTTCTGCTGCTGCTGCTGCTGCTGTTGCTGTTGTAGCAGTAACTGCGGCTGCTGCGTCAGCCTGGGTTGCCTCTCTAGAAAAAGAGGCACACGGCAAAAAAAACAGCCAGAGACAAACGCGTGGAGCCGGAGAGGCTCTGGGGGCCAAGGCCTTCCCTGGGTGGGGGCCCCGAGGCTGTTTGCAGTTCTCTCATTGGCGCTTAGGAAAAAGAAACACCGCTGCACAAACACACACACAAACGCACCAACCTCCACTCTTATACCAACACGCATACCTGCAGCAGCAGCGGCAGAACCTGCTGCTGCTGCTGCCGCTGTGCGACTCGAGTGGCCCCTGTTGCTGCTGCTGCTACTTTCGTTGCTGCTCATGCCTTGCTCTGAATCCCGTGCTGCTGCTGTTGCTAGTCCAGCTGCTGCTGCTGCTGTTAGCTGCATCGGGGTTTGGTGGGCCCCCCAGGAGGGGCCTTGTCTGAGGCCCTGGGGCCCCACCCAGCGTGCATCCTGCCAGCAAGGGCAGCAAATGGGGAAGTGCAGCAACAAAAAACACCAGCAATAACAAAAACAACAACAGCAGCAGCAACAACAGCAGCAGCAGCAAGAGGAGTGCTGCTCCTACCAGTTGCAAGAAGGCAAACCACCGCAGCGCCCATCCCCAAGAAGATGGACACAATCTCTTCAAACATTTCACTGGATCCAATCAAATAAATATATATTAAATATAAAATAAAAAAAAGGTACACAGAAATGCAGCGGCCATCCCCCAGCAGCCTCTCCCTAGTACACCCACTCGCCTGTGGAGTGTCGCTGCAGCAAGACAGCCAGCAGCAGCAGCAGCAGCAGCAGCAGACTTAATCTCTCCAACCCTAAACCATAAACCCTAAACCCTAAACTCTAAACCCTAGCAGCAGAAGGATATGCATGGTGCTTTTCTCTAGACAGTTGCTTCTGCCAGGTCACTACTCAGTGCAGCCGACTGGCCAGTGAATCCCCAAACCCTAAACCGTAAACCGTAAACCCTAAACTCTACACCCTACACCCTACACCCTACACCCTAAACCTTTTCACTTTCAGCGCAAAGGCTCACCCTGCGCCTCCTTGCTGGAAGACAACAAGTCTTTAGGGTTTAGGGTTTAGGGTTTAGGATTTACGGTTTCCATCTATTGCACCACAGCCATGGCTAGCTAGATTGCCAGTGTATTTAAGGTTTTGGGTTAGTTAGTTAGTCGGCTAGCTAGGTAACTGGTTGCCCCAGAAAGCGCTTGAAAAAGCTTGATACTCGGCAGAGGTTTTAGGGGTCAGGATGAATGCTGTAGGGTTTAGGGTTTAGATTTAAGGGTTTAGGGTTTGAGGCTTAGCGGCTTTGCAGTCGAACCTGTTCAGGTTGGTTAGTAGCTTGCGTTTTGGATGTCGTATGGCGTTTATCGGAGCAGGTAGCTAGCTAGCTAGGTAGGTAGCTGGCTGGCTAGCTGCCCTGGAAGGCCAGGGCCACGGGAGTGTGACCTGGGTTAGCTGAGGTGTGGGTCCCTAAGTGTGGGTGGCTGTTCCTTCTTAAGTGGCGGGAGGAGACAAATTGTCTCCTTTTGAAGGTGCGCGTCTTTAGAGCCTCAAGGAACTAGATAAGTCTATTTGGTTGGCTGTCTAGTAAACACGTGGCTAGCTGGGTTTTTTCTGTGGCGTCTCTCTTCTAGGGGTGCAATTAGCCAAAACAGCAAAGCTTTAACTTCCTAAACCCTAAAGCCCTGGGTTTTGTATCTCCGGGCGGCAAGAGACAAGGGAGCATCTGCCCCTGCCTGCTTCTGGCTATAGGAGCTTGTCTCTGTCTTATCTGTGTGTGTCTCTCTCTGTCTCCTCCCTCCCACAGAGACAGGAGACACCGCAAGAGACAAAGAGGCAGAGAGACACAGATGTAGATCGCCACAGGGAAATGGAGGGAGACAGAGACGCAAACCGGCACAGAGACAGAAATGTCGAGGGACAGCTGGTGACATAGACAGACAGATACACACAAAGGAGATAAAAGGAGACAGTTTAGCCTCTACAGCATGCTGGCAATTGTTGCGAGTGTCAACAGGAGGAGCATAATAACTGCAGTGAAGGCCGCAACAAAGGCACAGCACCAGCGTTCTTGCTGCTTGCTGCTGCACCTTTGCCAGCAGCAGCAGCAGCAGCACCTGCCCAGACACCCGAATGTAGCTGCTGCATCTTGGCCTAAGCTTGTGCTTACATACAGATTGGGTTGCTGCTGCTGCACCACCAGCCGGGCTATGGCAAGCCGAGCCTTTTTCTCTGCTGCAGCAGAACCCCAGGACTGCAAAAGCAACGCGAGCTCTCGCTGCTGCTCTTCCCGCTGCTGCTGCTGCTGCTGCTGCTCCGCAGACAGCGGGAGACAACCGGAGTCGGACATGCAGGAAAATGACTCCTGGGCCTCAAGGTCGGCGCAGCAGCAACTCCACTCCTGCTGCTGCTGCTGCTGCTGCTGCTGCTGTCCCTGCTGCTGCTGCTGCTGCTGCTGCTCCAGCTGCTGCTGCTGGGGTCGCTGCCGCCTGCTGCTTGTGCTTTCCTGCCCCTCCGCTGCCTCCACTACCACCTCAGTAAAGCCTCTGCTGCTGCTGCTGTTGTCGTTCCTGCTGCTGCTGTTGTCGTTCCTGCTGCTGCTGTTGTCGTTCCTGCTGTGGTAGCGGTGGTGATTTGCTGCGTCGCTCCCAGGAAAGCGCTGCCTGAGAACAAACACAACGCACTTCATCACAGACCCATGCACTGCTGCTGCTGCTACTGCTGCTGCTACTGCTGCTGCTATTACTGCTATTGCTGCTGCTGCTGTTGATGCTGCTGTTGCTGCTGCAGCTTACGGCGTGTTTGGGGAGTGAAGGGTTAATGTGCGGTGTAGGGGCAGCTTGAGGGGACTCGCCGG
>JRZD01020108.1:2170-16314 GCA_000826945.1 Eimeria nieschulzi
TTGGTGATAGTGCATGCCAACAGGATAGAATGTGGAGAGATGTGCTTCTGCTCCTCGCATACATAGGTTAACCCGTCTACTCATGTATGACTTAGGGCATTACTTGGGACAATTCTTAAGTGACGACAAGCAGACAATCATTGCAGTATTGAACATGTCTTTTTACATGTTACATTACAAACGTGCCTCAACCCGAATGGAAAAATTTTCGAGTACTATTTGTAGCTGATGTCAGAGCGCTCGCCGAGATTTTGTTGCTCAAACCAGAATTTAGGCAAAGTCTGAAAGTCTGTCGATTCTTCCAAAGGGATTCTGGTGCAGTCTCAGTCGAGGAGAGGCTGTAGTCCGCTCCCTTTACCTACGTGTGCGGGAAGTCTCTTTAAAACGTATCATCTGCGTTTCTCGTTGTACTGCGTTGATCATTTGTTTGCGCCCTTTCTTGTCATTCGAATTCTGTATTTGGTTACTCTTCCTAGCTCTAGCATTAAATGGTCTTCAGGGCTCGAAGGGCAGTACAATTACAAGTGCCTGTGGCGAAACGCTATACATTCTTCATAGTTTTAGTGAAGGCTTCCCAACGCACTGCAAAAAGCTCTCGTTTCCATTTTCTTTTAGCATTAAAGCTTGTATTTGAAAAATGTTTTTAACAACCGTTTTATTATACTGCTTAGTAGTCGCGTGACCTAATTCAAATACAAGTACGTGCAGCTCAACGCTACCCTTTCCAAAGAAGCATCGAGTTCATAGCCAGCTCAGCAAGAAAGAGAAGATGACCTACAAACTACAAAACTAATTATTCCTGCACACTCTGAGTTGGAAAAGTAAAAACCGTTCATGGCAAAGAAATGCGTGTTAAAAGACAGATCAAATGCTTCTTGCTGCTCTCTGATGAGTGTGTGACTGTTAGCATACAAAACGAAGTGCAAAGTTTGTGTTGGGCTCAGGTGCAGAAGGCTGCGTTGGCGGCTCCATCGTTGCGCATAAGGACATGCGTCTTACGGAGCTGGGCAAAAGGAGCATGCTAGACTGAGTGCTGCCGACATGCAACCAGCACCTTGGTGGTTAGCTCATCTGCTTTTATACAGACACCCAATTGGAGAGAGCATCACTAGCTTGCTATAGATAGCTGTGGGCTACCGAAAGGAGGAGGCGCATCCGGCTACCCCGATAGTAAACCCCGCATTTTGGCCTCTGCATAAAAATATAAGTATTCACACGAACAACAACTTAAGAATAGTTTGTTCCCAAAGAAGCCTGCCTTTCTTCGGCTTGCCTCTCTGAGGCCGTGCCGACCTGAGCAGAGCCAAGCAGCAAGCGGATTCAAAAAAAGTTGCAGGCCAGCTGCGCCTTGGCCCACAATGCATCCGAACACGCTGCAGAGCTGGGCTACTGCTCCTCACATACATGGCCTCAACCCTTGCATTTATAGATAGCTTATTTCATAAATTATAACAATGCAAAGTCAAAACAGGCAGAAGCAGCTTTATGGGGACGGAAGACATAATATCGTAGTCTACGAGAATATGGTATGGGACGAGATGTAGAATAATTCGCACTTTTTTTATATGCAGTAACATGCTGCGCCCTCACAATAACAGCCAGACGGCCTGAGGTATTCTTACGCTGAGATAGGAAAAAGAGATATCAATAGAAAATTTCGTGCACTGAAAAAACTTTCCTTAAGAGGTCTGCAAATGTATTTTGATAAATTGTGCACCAGCCCACGCAAAAGCAGTCCTGCATAAGGCAGCAGTTCTCGTATTACACAGACACCATGTCCTGTGTCTGAAAGCAACTACGCAACAGCAAAAAAAAGTTAGAAACTGTAAAGTACATCATTACAGCAACTAAGTAATATTCGCATTAAAGCCGAAAAATTTTAACGGCCGACAAGGGTAGTGGCGACCTGGCATTTTTTGCGCAGATTACAATAAGATCACTGCAGGTATAATTTTCATCCCAAAACAATGAGTACGGCTTTAACTACTATTCACAGCAAGCGGCGGCATTACTTCCCTAGTATTTCAAAAAAATTAAGCAGCGAGGCTGAGCAGCAGAAGATCTGCTCTAGTCCCACAGCTGCCTGTTCGATGCACATTTCGGATACCCGAAGATAAACAGATCAGTTAAGACACGACTCCTTCTAGCGGCAATGTACTGCAGAAATCCGTATATTCATGTTTTTCGTGCATGACAGACAGTGGCATTAGATGTTGAACGCTTTCCTACCCCATGAGCATCTTATCCGTACCAGATATCCTTCTCATAACAACGACAGCAGCGGTTTCAGCGGCAGATCAAGTCAGGCAGTGGCTCCCGGGATCTCCTTTATTTTGGGACACTGGGTCGTGCTGCTAGGCGGCAAGGATTGCGAAGCGACAGCCAGGAGACAGAAAGTGAGCAACAAAAGTACGCCCACCTTGCCAGGCTGCAAAGCCAGCAGCGGCAGCAGCAGCACGAGCGGCATGTGGGTTTGTTGTCCCTCTGAAAGAGAGAGAAGCATTTTAGCTCGCGTGGTTTGTCGCGGCTCTTTCGTCTTTGCCGTCCTCGAGTGCCTTCTCTTGCTGAAAGGTCTCAGCAGGCGGATTGCCACTTGCTTGCAGGAGCTCAGGGGCCCCTGCCAAGCCGGGCGCAGGACTTCTAGGCGTGCCACACAGGCATCGGGCTTCCCCCCAACCGGCGGCAGCCGTGCCGGCCGCCATGGAGGCCCTGGGAGGAGCCGCATGCGCATAAGGCATGCAGGCAGCAGGTACTCTTGCCCATCCGGAGATCCCCAGTGCCTCAACGGCGCCACAAGCCGGAATGGCAACAGCAGCAGCAGCCGCAGCAGAAGGAGAAGTTCCTCCCTGCTCATCTGGAATCCCAAAGGATTGGCAGCAGCTTCACCAGTACATCACCATCAAGAGAAGTCACTCTCGTGGGTTCTCTGCAACGAGCAACAGTGCTCGCCGCCTTGCCTCCCGCTACATGCAGTATGTTCGCAAGCGGTTGCGGAAGCTGCAAAGACAATTCCCTAAAAAGCAGCAGGTTAAAGGAACTGCAAACCCACCAGCAAATGAGCACTCCACTGCTTCTTCATCTGCCCTTGCTGTCTTCTTACGGTCCCGAAGGTTTCCTTTGCCCAGGCTGTCTCCCCACTGCAGTTACTTCGACGAGGAAGATCTCAGCTCCGACTCCGAGTGTACAGGCACTCCATTGTGCTTCTTGCGGGCCGAAACCTTGGGCCTCAGAGAATTTTCTCCTGAGGAGTCTCTCTCTGTCTCCCAATGGCAGCGCATGAACAGTAGCTACAGCTGCAGCAATCAGCTGTCTCCGCCGCACAGCGCAAGGTGCTTGTCTCCTGCAACGCCAGGAGCACCAACTGACGCTGCAGCAGCTGGGGCAGATGCCGTTTGCTCTGAGCCTGTCTCCTCTGCCTACGCTGGGGCACAGGCATCAGATGTAAAGACACCCCAAGCCGCAGAGCCGGCCACGTGGGGAGACTGCGGAGGCGGCGCCTTGGGGCTTGAAATTTGCATGCTCAGCGCCATCGAGCAGGTGAGCGCACTACACAGGAGACAGCAGGAGATAGCAGGAGACAGTTGCTAGCAGTAGCCAAGCGAGGAGACAGAAAAGGAGGCACAGATGCTCAACGGAGATAACCATCAGGGAGCCAGAAGGTCTCAGCCAGCAGCCTTACAGCCCGTTGCTGCAGCCAGACCTCACAGGGAGACACAAAAACAACGAGACACTAGTTGCTGAAAACAGGGTGCTCGTGACTAAGTAGATGAGGAGGATGCAGGACAAGGCGACTACACTATAGGAGACAGGAGACACTCTAGGATTGCAGGAGACATAAAATAATACAGGAGACACTATAGAGTGATGTTGCCCTGTTTGTTGCCTTTGGTCTCAGAGTAGTTTGTTGTTTAACTAGCGCCCCAAAGAGGGCATAACGCACATGCAAAGATTTCGTCTTAGAGAACAGCCCCAAGGCGGTTGCGACATTCCTGCTTGCTACAGATGGGTATGGGCACAGCCTAAAACCTTCCTCTGTATCGCTGGTCCCTGCAGATGGAGCCGTTCACTGCATGCGAGGTTTTACTTGGAGTGCCTGTGTGCCGCTTCACTGCTGAGGTGTTTGTACAGCCTAGACCGCCACTTGGTGGCACAAGTCCTTGGCGGCTCCGAGGCGCGCAGCGTGTTGGTCTTACGGGCCTTTGTCTCTCTTCTTGACTTGAGCGATAAAGACGTGAGCCCAGGCAGCAGTAACTCAGCTGTTGTTCCCTTTCTCTCTTTTTATCTCACCTTCTTGCCAGTGTCGAGCCTATGGGAATGAAAGCGCAACGATTGGCTTCTTGCTGCTGCTGCTGCTGCTGCTGCTGCATGTCTTCTTAGGTGGAAGAAGCTCCTCGTCATTTTTGCAGCTTCATGCCTCTTTCGGGGAAGGTGCAGATTGTCTATCACATGCTGGAGATGCTCTCCATAGCGTAAGCAGGCCTTCCTCGCTACTCCCGCTGCAGCGTTGCTGCTGCTGCTGCTCCAGGGGATCGTTGATTGCCCTTGAAAACGGTGTCTCTTGTCGCTGTGTTGCATTCATTCCTTGTTGGTGCGTCTTTCTAGCCGCGCGTTTGCTGGCGGGCTGTCTGTACAGCTCAGAGTGGTGCCTCACTTGCTGCGCCCTGGAGGCAACAGTTGATGGCATTATTTTCTGTTTCTTGCCTGCTAGTTTTAAATCCCGTTTACTTTGTCTCTTTGTTGGCTATCTAGAAGCGGAGACAGAGAGTCTACTGATAGTCGTTGTTTGCAGATATAAGGAGGCCAATCCAAAGTCTCCTTTAGGTGCTGAGTCGGTGCACGTGCTCCTGTATGCGCTGCTCATTATGAACACCTCCTTCCACAATCCCGTTGTAAAGAGAAGCAGACAGGCTGTTATGACTCGCGCCATCTTTTGTCAATTGGTGAGAAGGAGGCTCTGCAGTGCCTCAACATCCCGCATCGTTCTGTTTACATGAAAAAGGAGCCGGCCGCTTCAGGGAGGCCCCTTGCCGCCACAGGCTACAATGCCCTGGAAACCTGTGCCATGCAGCTTTGTTTTGAGTATCTTTCTGAGTGTTATAGGATATTTGTCTGGTCTCTTGCCAAAGCTCTCTGTGCTGCTGCAGGTGGAGGCCGCTGGAGTGGAGTTGAGTCCAGAGACACTCGGGCGTCTTTACTCGCGCATCGCGTTGAAGGAGCTTCAAACCGTCCACAGCGTTTCTGAGCAAGTGCGTTGAGATGCTGCATGTGTCTTTTCGCCTCTCCTTTGGGCCTACGCCTGTCCTGTCTCTTATTGGCCGCCCCCGCCCCTCATTCTGCCTCCTTGGCAACGCGTCTCCTCCGGCTCTGGCACCTTCACTGTTTGTTCGGTGTCTTCTGCGGCTTTCGTGCTTTGTGTCTCTTGGCGGGCTGTTTGTACAGCCCAGAGAGTGCCAGGGCTTGCTTGCTGCGCCCTGCATGCAACTGCTGGCCATACGCTCTGCGGTTTCTTGTCTGCTAGGCAGCCCTTGGATTTCGTTTGTCTTCGTTTTGTGTCTCCTCACAGATTTATATCCGGCTCTCTAGGGAAGGAAGTTTCAACGTTTTGGGGAATCCTTTTGCCCATTGAACGGATTCTGCGACTTCTGAACAATGCAATTTGTGGGCTGGGCTTGCTGCTGCTGTCTCCCCGTTGCAGAGTTGCGACGCGCACTGCAGCAAGCCTCATTGCAGCTGCTGCATGTGCTGCCACTCGGGGCTGCCAGAGGCAGCCGACGGAGAGGGGCGAGAACGGTCCGCCCTGCACATGCCTTAGGAAGGTGCAGAAAAGGAGACTTATTTGAAAAATGCGGGAGACAATCGGCGCGTGCCAAGGGGCTCTTCAGCGGAGACAAACAGACGGATTCTGAGTGTAGATAACAGGCAAGACACCCCAAACTCTGGAGTGGTTGCGACTCCCCTTATCTGCACGGAGGGCCTAGAGAGGGGCCAGTCAAGGGCTGTCTTGGGCCTCTGTCCCCACCCAGCAGCAGCCTCAGCTACTTTGGGAACGGCAGCGGTGACAGGGTCTCCTCAACGGGGCATGCAACGTGCCGGCTTAGAAGGCTGCACGGCGCTGTGTCCTCATTGCATGCGACAGACTGCTGCTAGAAGGAGACAGACTGTTCTTTTGAGCGCGCCTGCCGAGGCCTTTGGAGACTGCGAAGGCCCGGCGATAAGCGGCTGGCCTCAGGAAGTCTCCCCTGACGAGTCTCCTGTGTGGCAATTCGTGGCAGCAGGGCCTACTGACATCCGCCTCAGCAGCCGACCCCCATGCAGCTCCCGCCAGCAGCAGCAGCAGCAGCAGGAGGGCGGGCCTAGAAGCTCTCAAGGGGACAGCAGCCCCTCGTGCAAGTTTTGCAGGAGCAGCGGTGGCGATGCTCATCAGAAGGTGTGGCCTTGGCGCTTGTGCCGCAAGGGAGCGGGCACTGTATGCAAGCAGGTGTCTCTTCGTGGCTGCAGTGCTTTGAAATGTCGGAAGGGAGAAGGCCTTATGGCCAGTTGCTGCTGCGAGGCTGGGCGCCGCAGCAGCCTTTTTCCCGTCTCCCGCACCTCCAAGAGCGCAGAGCCTTTGCCCGAGCTCGTAAGGACGCTAAGGCCTTATGAGACACACTAAGGGTTCTACGGGAGCAAAGACACTTACCTGCTGTCTCCTTTCGGGTCTCGTTTTACACTTCACAAAAAGGCAGCAAAGCCGCCAGCCCGCAACACAAGGACAGTGTTATTTTTTTGTTTCCGCAGGAGCCCAAAGAGGCCGTCGGAGTTGCTGCTGCTGGAAACGCCTTTTGTCAACATCTCAGAAAAATGCCGCAGGTATACTGGGCAGGCATTTTGAGTTTCGCCATTGAAGCTCTCCGTCTCTTGGCATTGGCTCCCACATGGAGTGTCTCTTTGAGTCTGTCATTTTTGCTGCTCCCTCACATTCAGCAACTACCCAAAACTTATGCCCGACAAAGATAGCGCTGGTGAACCGTGCAGGTGATGCAGGAGGCGCAGCAGCAGGAGCAGCAGCAGCAGCAGGAGCAACAGCAGCAACAGGAGCAGCAGCAGCAACAGATGGCTAGAGTCTTTGGCGACGGAGGAACGCGAAAGAGTACGTTTGGTACTATTTTCGTTTTTTCGGAGCATGCAGAGAGCCGCACTGGAGGGCTGAGACAGACAACAGCTGCTGTTGCGGCAGGAGGTTCAGCGGGCCCACGCAGACGGTGCAGGAGAGAATGCAGCAGCGGCAGCAGCAGCAGCAGCAGCGGCAGTGGGATCAGCAGCAGCAGCGACAAGAAGAGCAGCCTCAACAGAAGGAGCATCAGTGACATGAAGAGCAGCCCCAACGGAAGGAGCATCAGCCGGATGCGGTTGTCTCTGCAACTGGGAACTCGATGGTTGCGGAGGAAGTTGCGTGCCTTCGACTGGGCAGAGCAAAACTGCAGTCTTCCCCGCTAAGGATTTGCGGGTCGCAAGGGTGGTGAGCCGGAGGGCAGGATACAGACAGCCAAGGGCACAAGGAGACAGCGAACGCAGCAACCCGACACATTTCTGCAGCTAGCTAACTAAAACGCAGACGACGCGCAGGGAGACAGCCATGGGAGCAGCAGATGGGGACTCTGCATGGCCTTGTGCCTGTCTCTGTCTCCCTTACATGCAGTGCTTAGCGGCGTGTGGGGTGTCTCCGCAGGTTCTTGGCCCTAACGGCAATGACCTCGTGCTCCTTGAGTTTTGCTTCGCACGCGTCGTCTTGCAGCTGCAGCAGCAGAGCCTCTTGCCGGCCTTGGTGGAAGAGAATGGACAGCATGCACAGCAGCAGCAGCAGCAGCAGGCACTTTTGCTGCAGGGTTTCTTATAGTACTTGCAGGTGCTGCAGGGAAATGCAGAAAAATAGCGGCGCCTTCAGGATGCGGAGGCTCACCTCAACCTCCAGCGAGTTCAGCTGGAAAAACAGAAACTCGATGTACACTGGGCAGTAAGTTGCTGCTCACAGCCACATCAGTCTGAGGCAACCAGGAACCCTTTTTCCTCACACCAGAAAGGCACTGTCTGCATGTCCGTGCCTTGAAGAGACATTCTCTGTGTATCCGTGTTTTGAATAGACACCCTCTGTGTGTATCCGTGTTTTGAAGAGACATCCTCTGTGTGTCCGTCCCTCAACGAGACACTCTCAGTGTGTCCGCACCTGTGTGGTAGCCTATCCCTCCAGTTGGATGGCGGATTCAATTTGGGTGGTCTGTCCCGATTGACTGTCTTTCTGTGGCACTTCTCTGTGCTGTTCCCCATGCTCTCACCGGCCTTTCCCTTGTCTCTTTTTGCCGGTCCCTCGTGTCTCTTTTTCCGTTACCCATGGGGCCTGTTCCCATTTGCTCCTGCAGCTGCCACGGGGTGTCTCCGCAGGTGTCGGGTTTAGCGCTAGTGCTGCAGCTCTGTTCCTAGCTGGCGAAAACCTCAGGAGCAGAAAACGCAGAAAGGGCCTTACGGAAAAATTGCAAAAGACGAGCGGCTCTGCAGCAACACCCCCCAAGCGGCTCATCGGAAGCCACTCCAGGAGCAGCAGGAGCAGCAGCAGCAGGGGAAGGCGGAGAGGGAGGGCCTCGGCATGTGCATTGTTCTTGTGAGCAGCAGCCATATTTAGCTTTTTCACCGGGCCTACAGCAGCAGCAGCAGTCCCAGCAGAGACACTGGGTGTCTCCTTCTCCCACCTCGAAGCCTTTGAGGCAGCGCCTCGGTGCCGGCCTTTGCCACCTCCCTTTTTCCTGTCTGCGAGAACTTTCCCGGATGCAGGGCGCAGGCCGCAGCTCCCGGGACAAGGCCCTGGTGAGAGCAGCAACTCTTTATACTGAGATACAGCTGCTGCGCTGCAGAAAAGAGACACTTGCAGGAAAAAGAGAGAACAGAGACACGGACAAACCCTAGTACAGCACTTGTTGCGTTGCGCTTTGCTTGCAGCAAACATTCTTCCTGCGTGGGATACTGTTTCTATTATGCCCTTTGTGTGGCCGCGGTGTCTCTTGATGGCCTCACAGAACAAGCCCATTCCAGCAAGGAGACGGCTGCCTTTTTTTGGGGGGAGAAGGCACGAGGAGACAGACAGCAGCAGCCTTGCCAAGCTAGCAGCAGCAGCAGCAGCAGTAGTAGTAGCAGCACGTACACTCGCTTTTCGCAGGCTCTCGCTGACCCGCCAGCCCGTGCGTACTACATTTTTAGCCGCGAGGATTTCTTGCTGCTGCAGGCCGAAGCCCGCAGTGCTGCCGAACATCCGCAGCCGCTGTTTCTCCACCATCCGGAGGCAGCAGCAGCAGCTCAGGAACCAGAGACACCAGGAGACACCTCAGCTGCTGGTTCAGTCTGCTCCACTCCAGCTGCTTCAGTGGTAGCGAGACAGGAGGTGCAGAAAGCTGCCGCTGCCAAGCTAGCAGCAGCAGCAGGAGCAACAGACTGCATGCAGGCAACCGACGCGTGCGACCCACGCGCATGCAGCAACTGCAGCAATGTCAGCGGAGGTTTATGGAGGGACGGCGCAGACAGCCAGGCCCTCAAAGAAGCCTCGGCCTCCTGCACTGCGAGCAGTGCCAACGCCAAGAGGCTCTGCAGCAGCACGGAACACAGCAGCAGCAGCAACAGCAGCAGCAATAGCAGCAAAGCAACTGTCTCCGAAATGGCTTATTGGGTTCAGGGAATCTGTAAGGAGACAGTGGCCAAGGGAGGCCTGGGTTTTCTTAGCGATTATTCCGTTGAGGCACAAGTCAAGCCTGTGCAACTCACCTTGAGAGAGCAGCAGCACAGAGGCCATGCTGGGAGACAGTTGGAGACACAGCAGCAGCAGCAGCGGCCGTTAGGCGACTCCATTGCTGTTCTCCCTGCAAGCAGAAAGAAGGGCAGTGGAGTCCAACCCTCCCCGTTTCTAGCAAACGGCAAAGAGCAAAAGGGGGTGCAAAGTTTTGGCGGAGCTGCGGTGGCAGCAAAAGTCCCCCAGAAGGAGACAAAGAATTCCTTCAAATTTGCAGTCACAGCAGCGGCAACAATTGCGGCCACGCAAAGGGCAAGGGCCTATTTTCGCCATTTGAGGAATACACTTCCCCGGGTCTATCCGCAGCTGCAGCAGCTGCCGCAGGGGTAAGGCGCATTGGTGCTACCGGAGTGCAGCGTTGAGCAGCTGATGGCCTTGGTGTCTCCTATGGCCAACGAGGCACACAATTCGCACGCAGCAAAGGGCTTTGCAACAAGGCTCATTCCGCACTGCTGCTCCTATGGGTGCAGAGGCGCTGTTGCTTTCCCCAGCTGCTGTCTTCCCTGCAACGGGCCTGTCTCTGCAGTGCCGCTTGCAGGGGAGACCCTTTTCCCTCTTTCCCGCTGCTGCTGCTGTCAAGAGACAGTTGCTGCCGCTTCTAGGACGGGTGTGGCAGCAGCAGCAGCAGCTGCTGCTGATGGGGCCTGCAGCAGCACAAGAGTCAGCAGCAACAGCAGCGGCGCCAGCAGCAGCAGCAGCGCCATGCTCAGCGCCAGCACTAGCAGTAGTGCCGACAGCATTGCAGCCGGTTTGTGGACAGTAATGGAGTCTCTCTTTCTCCTGCTCCGACGTAAGACCCATCTGACGGATGTTTTTGTGTCTCTCTTTGCCGCGAGCTGCGGGTGCATGCAAGAAAGGAGAATGCTGCCCCTCAGTCTTGTAAGGGGATCGGGGGGTGTCCTCTCTGCAGCGCGTAGGGCTTCAAACGTCTCTTTCTCTATTTGTCCTGTGGCCTCGCTGCTGCAGTGCCGCTCTGTCGACGGCCTTGCCAAAGTCGCAGCAGTGCTCCTCTACTACCTTGACTCCTACACCGTACGGCTCCTGTGCTCCCAGCCACAGCAGCAGCAGCAGCAGCAGGGGACTAATAGCAGCACGTTAGAGGGGGCTCCCGTCTCAATGGGCGGCTGGGGGCCTTGCAGAAGGGCCTTTATGGTGTCTCCGTTTGGCCTTTATGTTTTGCAGACGCTGAATTTTTTGCTGCGCCTCATGTCGCTCCCTCCATTTTCGGGTTTGCTGCTGCTGCGCCCCCTTGCACGGCGGTGAGCTGTGCTCTTTGATATCTCTCTTGCCGTCTCCCTAGCCCCTCTTGAAATGCCTATCTGCATGCAGCTAGTGGGATGAGACACCACCCTCGCTGCCCTCTTCGGTGCAGCAGCAGCAGGAGCTGCTGCTGCCCACACTGCAGGGAGCAGCGGGAAAGGGCCTGCAGAAATGTGCCACTGCTGCTGCTGCTGGAGTCTTATTTTGCATGCTGCTGCAGTTCTTTGCGGGAAGAAGTTAGCTGCTTCCGGCATTTCTTCGTGGGGGCCCTGCCAGCGCTCTCTGCGTCCTTTCGAGGCATCTGCCTCAGCCCGACGCTCGTCTTGCTGCCCCTTGCGGCTTCTCTTTTTCTTTGTGCCTTGCCTGTGCACGTTGCGGCGCGGGTTTGGGACTTCCTGCTGCTGCCCTGCTGCCAAGAGACGGATCAGCAAGAACGGGAGACAGACGGGCTCACTTTGAGACTCTACCAGGTGTGCGGGCGTGTCTCTTTTTCCTCTCCCCCCTGTATCCTCTCTGTCTCCCCCTGTCTCATTTCTGTCTCCCCCGTCTCTTCTCTGTTTCATTTCTATCTCTTTTCTATCTCCTTTGTGTCTCCTCTCTAGCTCCTCTCTAGCTCCGCCCTGTCTCTCTTTTGAGCAGGCGTTGCATGCATTGGCGGCTTGTTCCAGTGCGGACTTGTGAGTGTTGGGGCTTTGTCTTATCTTGTTTTCTCAGGTGGTTTTGGGGATTCTGAAGTACCACGAGGCCGCACTGCTCAGCAGCAATTTAAAAGGCTGCACGGCTCTTCTTTACACCCCACCTCCGCCGGCTCTTTTTGACTCTACGCGGTTTTTTTAAGTGTACGTACCTATTAGCCGTGATAAGGCAGCCTATGTTGTCCAAATTGTTTGCAAAACTGTCTCTGTCCCATGTTCCCTGCATGCGGTTTCTGGTGCTGCATGCATGCAGAGTGGAAGCGATGGGGCTTGTCAATTTGTCTAGGGCCCGAGTTTCCAGCCTGGGAAAGTCTTGTCGCGGCCCCACCTGACGCGAGCGAGCTGGCAGCGGCTGTGGCAGCAGCTGCGAACAGAAATTTCGGGTTTTCTACTTGAGCGGGGCTTTTCACTCTTGTGGAAGCAAACGTTTCCCAGCAGAAGAAGCGCGTTTCGCATGCGCAGCGTCGCTGCACGGGGAACAGCAGTCGTCGAGGGCCCTTCAACTGATTGGCCGAGTTTCATGGCCCTGCACGCATGCGTGCATGCATTTGGGGTTGCTTTCTCTACTGAGGCTGCCCGTTTCCGAGTTTTTTTTGCTTAGCTGTTCGCCATCTCTTCAAAAGCACCAAGCAGCTGGTATGCTGATGCTCGCTAGTTCATTTGGAATGAGGGTATTGGCATTCTGCAGTGTATGTACAGCCCACCGCTTTGGCTTACTTTGTGTGTCGGCCCCCGTTTGCCTCTCGGCCCCGTTCGTAACAGCCCCGGCATTGGGGTGAGGGGTGGGAAGCACGGGGAAAGCAGGCCTGAAAGATGAACTGCAGTTAGCGTTGAAGAGACACCCCTTAAACTAGCTATAAAGCCCTCTCACTCGACTTCACTCCAGAAACCAATGCTGCCCAAAGAGATGCGCAGAATGCAGCCGGTTGGCCCCGCGAGAACAGGCCTTCCTGCTTTTGCTGTAGCGCCTGCGGTGTATCTTCACATGGCGGTGCGGACTGGTAATGTCTACTTCGGCAGAGTTAGGGTGAGTTCATTTGTGGTGAGCAGCAACAAATTGCTGCCATCCCAAGAAAAAAGTTGTAACAAAATTCTCTGGGCCGAGGCCACTAAAGAATTGCTCGCGCCCGAGAAGGGCGTTGTCACCAAACACAGCAAAAGATTCTTTTTGATGTTTTTCTCTAAAACGAGACCTTCAACGAATACAGCAAAGTACAGGCAACCATGGCAGCGCCTCATTCCCTCGACTCGGCACAAACGGAAGAAATCACAATGCATGCAGTCCCAAATTATTTGTCCAGCGAGGCGCAAGAAAGCTCCTACAGATGTGTTGCAGCGACCCCACAGGCAGCCTCCGCGTAAGAAAATGCTGTCAGCACAGACGCACTGAAGTCTTCAGTCTCTAAGAGGAGAGGAGAGCAGGAAATTCCCTTTTGCATTAAACATCGCATACAGCTCACGGAGACATGGGACGGGAGATACACATCTTTATCAGACATACATTACCAGTGGGTCTGCTTCTTCACCTTCAGAAACTGCCTGCTACAAAGCAGCACCAATAGAAAACCAGCATGGGACGCACAGAGTGCTAATCATCCGCCCAAAACTGCAGATATGCTGCATGCAAGCACGCGGCTATGAATAATGAATCGCTGTTGCTGCTGCTGCTGCTGACTGAATGCAGCAGGGAAATTAGTGGCCTTGAGGCTCCTGCCTCGAGGGCACTAATTTGGTTGCTGGAACACAAAAAAGCGTTGGGCATGGGAAAAAACCTTTAAAAGAAAATCGCCTTTTTTAGCACAAGTATTTGCTGCTGCCGAGATGAGCTACCAAAAGCCACCAATAGCCCCAATGTTTTTTTCTGCTCATATGCATGCGCCGCAATTAGGAGACAAACGCTGTCTCATGAAGGCCTGTCTGTCGCTCAGCTCTGCACAATGTTGAGGGACAAGGTCTGCGTGCCTTCTTCATAATCGAGTGTAAGGCTCAGACGGGAGTGGCTGCCTTCTGGCAGCGGCGGTTCCACCGACGCAGCTGCGCCGGCGCTGTTGCTGTCTGCTGTCTCCGTGTCTCCTTCTAGCTTGACTAGAGGCAGCAGAGGCACCTGCAGTGGTGCTGCATCGTTAAGCGCAGGGTGCAGCATGAGGGTGATGAGCAGGAGAGACGAAGGGTCGCTGGGATCTACAAAATCCGCATTAAAGAGACCTCCCATATATTCTGCTGCTGCTGCTGCTTCTGCTTCAGCGGCTGCTGCTGCTGCTTCTGCTGCTGCAACAGCCGCCTGCACGCTTTCGTCTCCACTGGGTGTGACGCCAAAGTGCATGCACCCCACATCCGTGCAGGGCCCCGTTTGCAGCAGCAGCTCTGAGAAACTGTCT